>JBAKBP010034173.1:0-20986 GCA_037953745.1 Lithodes maja | reverse complement strand
GTATCAAAGCTGGCCCCTGCTAATACAATGTACGTCATCCACGTTGGATCCAACGATGTGCAGCGAACCCGGTCGGAAGATTTGCTTTTAAAGTACCAGCAGCTGATCAAGTCGTTTAAGGAGAAGTCATCAAGGATCATCGTCTCAGGAATCGTCCCCCGGCTCGGTGTAGAGAGCCGATTTTACAACATAGCCACCAGCACAAATCGTTGTCTAGCAAACCTCTGCAGGAAGGAGAACGTGGGATTCGTCGACACCTGGGACAATTTCTACTACGATGACTATTTGTTTTCGGACGATGGAGTTCATCTGAACCAGGTGGGAGCAGCACGTTTTGGGCGTCTTCTCAACGATGCGGTGAAGGATTTTCGGAGAAGAAATCGACTCAGCACAGGACAACCAGGAAGGAGGACCGAAGACAGCGAGGACGGCAACCTACAAAGGAATTAAATACTAATCCGTCAAGAACCGCGAATTTGGATAAATCTCCACCAACACGACCCAAATTCAAAACCGTCAGGGATAACGACCGAGGACCGAGGACAGCCATGAATGTAAATGTAGATCCGACCAGAACCAATAATTCGATGAAAGAACGTAATGCGAGTTCTAAAACCGCAACTTTAAAGGTTTTCTATGCAAACGCTCGTAGCATACGCAATAAATTTTCAGATTTAGAGGAACTAGTGTTTACAGAAAATTATGATGTGATTGGCATAACAGAATCTTGGCTCAATACAGAAGATAGAGACTTTTTAGCAGAGTATTCACTTCCCGGTTATGTAATGTTTGAGAACAGCCGAATAAATAAAAATGGAGGTGGCGTTTTATTTTATATCAAAGAAAGTCTTAACCCGACCCTCGTGTCAAAACCTCAAATTGTGAACGTCGACACATCTTTTGTGCTAATAAAGAATAATAAAGGTACAAAAATAATACTTGCGTTAATATACAGACCTCCAGCTCAATCAGTGCAAACTGACCGAGAAATTTACGAACAAATTGCAGATGTAAGTAACTCACAAGATACCGTAATTTTTGGCGACTTTAATTTACCTGTGACCAAGTGGGGCGATACTCTTACTTCACACTCCGGACATGACTTGTATACGAACTTGCAAGAGAGTTCGCTTTATCAATTTGTTCGAACGCCGACCCGTGCTAATAACGTTCTTGACATTGTACTTGCAACAAAAGAAGAATTGATAGAGAATTTGAATGTTGGTGATGAATTCAGTAACAGCGACCATCGTACGATAACTTTCACTTTAAAGTTTACTAGTAACGAACCAAATAGTAGCATCGAAAAAGTCCCTAATTTCAAGAAAGCAAACTTCCATAAACTTAGAGCTATGTTTAAAGAAACTGACTGGAGCTTTTTAATTAACAATAACGACATAAATACATCTTGGAAGTTATTCGAAACCACTTACCTAAAAGCAGTGCAAGACTGCATACCATCGAAAATACGGCGTCCAGGCCATAATAATAAGCCCAAATGGTGGAATAAAGATATTTCAAACTGCCTGCTTGCTAAAAAATTTGCTAATGATAGATTAAAATCCTCACAAAATGACGAAGAACGGGTGAAATTTGTAGAGCTACGACGCAAAGCCAAAAAGTTAATTAAGCAAAGTAAAAAGACCTTAGAGTTACATATTGCGAATCAAAGTAAAACAAACCCGAAAGAATTCTATAGTTATATCAGAAAGAAAAAAGTAGTTACTTCAACTGTTGGACCGTTAGTCGATGAAAAAGGAGAATACACCAAAGACGAAGTACAAATGAGTAATGCCCTCAATACCTTCTTTGCATCAGTTTTTACAACCGAAGACCTCAGTGATATCCCTACACCATCGCCGATTCAGATTGATAATTCAGATGTTCTAAGCAATATCACCGTTACAGAGAGAGAAGTATTGAATTGTTTAGATAAACTCAAAGTAAATAAAACGCCAGGACCTGATACAATCTCGCCTAGAGTTCTAAAGGAAGCTAAGAATGAGCTCTCCAAACCACTGACATTACTATTCAATAAATCCTTGCAGTCTGGAACTATGCCTGATCAGTGGAAGCTAGCCAACGTAACACCGATATTCAAAAAAGGCAGCAAATCCCTACCCAGTAACTATCGTCCAATTAGCTTAACCTCAGTTGTATGTAAAATGCTAGAAACGGTCATACGAGACAGACTCGTAAATCACTTAGAGGAAAATAACATACTTAAAGATACTCAACACGGCTTTCGTAAAAAACGTTCCTGTTTAACAAACCTCTTAGACTTCTTCCACGATATCCTCAACCTCTACGATGAGAGTAAAGCTGTAGATATTATATACCTTGATTTTCAAAAGGCCTTTGACAAAGTTCCCCACAAACGTTTACTGCTAAAACTAAAAGCGCATGGAATACAAGACGGTGTGTTGAAATGGATAGAAAATTGGCTCAACAACAGAAAGCAAAGAGTAGTCATAAACGGTAAGGCATCTAAATGGACCAATGTAAGTAGCGGGGTACCCCAGGGATCGGTACTAGGACCAATTCTCTTTCTAATTTACATCAACGACATAGATGAGGGTCTCACCTGCACAATCTCAAAATTTGCTGACGATACAAAAATTGCAAATAGCGTACTCTCAAAAGAACAAGTTGACGATATGCAACACAATCTAGATAAATTGTCATGTTGGGCCCAAATTTGGCAAATGAGTTTCAATGCGGATAAATGTAAAGTACTACATGTCGGATACCTAAATGAGAAAGCAAACTATTCGATGAATGGCACTCAGCTTAAGAATGTAAACAGAGAAACTGATCTGGGAGTAACAATATCGAGTAACCTAAAACCGAGTCAACAATGTTCAGAAGTTGTTAAGAAGGCAAACAAAATAATTGGCTTTATAGGCAGGTCATTTGAGCATAAATCCAAAGAAGTTATCCTAACCCTTTACAATTCCTTAGTCCGCCCTCTTCTGGAATACTGCGTTCAATCCTGGTGCCCTTATTACCAAAAAGATATAAACAAGCTAGAACGAGTTCAACGTAGAGTTACCAAAATGATACCTAGCCTAAAGAACAAACCATACGAAGAGCGTCTTAGAGAATTAAATCTATTTCCTTTAACCCAGCGCAGATTAAGAGGCGACTTAATTCAAGTGTTCAAAATCATCAAAGGCATCGACAATATGAACTGTAGTAAGTACTTCACTATCGACCAATCTAATTACACACGGGGAAACGGTTGCAAAATTATTGGTAAATCTTTTAACTCGCACGAATCTAAGAATTTCTTCTTCAATCGAGTTGTCAACTTGTGGAATGGGCTTCCCCGAAACGTTATAGACTGCAGCACCGTTGATTCATTTAAATTCCGCCTAGACAAATATCTCGCATCAAACCCGCGACTGACTGCGTTTGTAAATGAATAACTTTATCCTCCCCTCAGTTACTAACCCATATGTCCCCTACTAACTTCCTAGTCCTGCCACGTTAGTGGCAGGGCAGTAGTTCCCTTTCCAATGTTCCCTTACCCACTCTAAACCACTGTTTGGACACTTGATCCTCAGTGTTTTGGAGGACAAGCAGCCTAGAAGGGTCACTAGATCTGTTGTTGCTTGATTTCCTTTGTACTCCTTTCCCACTCTGATGGCACAACCATCACTTCTTCCTCTGACAAAGCTAAACTCTTCGCTCAAACTTTTGCTAGAAACTCCACCTTGGATGATTCCGGTGCTATTCCTCCCTCTCCGCCCTCCTCTCTCTTACTTATGCCTAATATCCTAATCTCTTCTAAAGATGTACTTTCTACCCTCTCTGGGCTTAACACTAATAAGGCGTACGGTCCGGACGGTGTTCCTCCTGTTGTTCTCAAAAACTGTGCTTCCGTGCTGACTCCCTGCCTAGGCAAACTCTTTCGTCTCTGTCTATCCTCTAACGTCTTCCCTTCATGCTGGAAGTTTGCTCACATTCAACCTGTCCCAAAGAAGGGTGACCGCTCTCAACCCTCCAACTATCGTCCAATTGCTCTTATCTCTTGTCTTTCTAAAGTTTTGAAACTATTCTTGCTTCCAAATTTCTTAAGCATTTCTCTTCTCATAATCTGCTCTCAGATCGCCAGTATGGCTTCCTTAAGGGTCGCTCTACTGGTGATCTTCTTTCATATCTTACTAACTCTTGGTCATCCTCCTTTCGGGACTTCGGTGAGACTTTTTCTATTGCACTAGACATATCGAAAGCTTTCGATAGAGTCTGGCATAAATCTTTAATTTCTAAACTACCCTCCTTCGGTTTCTATCCCTCCATCTGTGCCTTTGTCTCTAATTTCCTTTCCGGCCGTTCCATAGCTGCGGTTGTGGACGGCCATTGTTCACTTCCTCACCCTATAAACTCCGGTGTTCCTCAGGGCTCTGTCCTATCTCCTATTCTCTTTCTAATTTTTATAAATGATCTCCTTAACTGTACCTTAATTCCCATCCATTCATACGCAGACGACTCAACCTTACACTACTCCATTAGTTTTTCAGAACGCCCCAGCCAGCAATCCCTCAACGACAAACGTAATGAAGCCATAGAACTCTTAAATTCTGATCTAAATACTATTTCCAATTGGGGCAGAGAAAACCTTGTTAACTTTAATGCTTCCAAAACCCAATTTCTCCATCTATCTACCCGTCAGGATCTCCCAGCGGACTATCCCTTATTCTTCAACAATACAAAAATCAACCCTTCATCTTCTCTCAATATTCTTGGTGTCTCTTTTTCTTCTGCTCTCATTTGGAAGGACCATATTACCAGTCTTGCTAAGGCAGCCTCCCAGAAGCTGGGTGTGCTCAACCGCCTTAGGGGGTTCTTTTCCCCTGCACAGCTTCTTGCTCTGTACAGGGGCATAGTGCGCCCTTGTATTGAGTATTGTTCACATGTGTGGGGAGGTTCCTCTCACACCGCTCTCCTAGACAAAGTTGAAAGGAAGGCCTTTCGTATCATTAACTCCCGTCCACTCACTAACTCTCTGCAATCTCTCTGTCTCCGCCGCAATGTTGCATCTCTCTCGCTATTCTATCGCTACTATAATAATCAGTGTTCCTCAGAGCTATCCCAGTGCATACCACCTCCTTTACGTAGGGCACGTGGTACCCGTCTTGCAACTCAATCCCACCCCTACTCTGTGCAACTCTCCAACCCAAGAGTGAAACGTTACTCTCAAACTTTCTTCTACTCAACATCTGAGCTCTGGAACTCTCTCCCAGAATCAGTCTTTCCCTCTTCCTATGACTTAAATTGCTTCAAACTCTGTGTGTCCAGGCATTTTGGCTCGAACGTCCCTTGATTTTGGCCGTGTCACTCTTTCAACTATGGGGGAGGCACTCGCTATAGGCAGTTATGCCTTTTGCCTCCCTCAATCACATAGAAAAAAAAAAAAAAAAAAAAAAAAAAAAAACGGGCATACGAGTTGCAACCAGAAACATATCGATTGAAGTTTCGGGGTGTTACGAAGACTAGGGAGGCGACCTTTCTTGAACATGCCCGGGACTTAAAAGATGCACTTACAAACTGGACACGTTCTGAAAAAGCTGAGACGGCCGAACAGTTGACTGAGCTGTTTCTGCTCGAGCAGTTTTATAAGTGTACAGGTGCAGAAATGACTTTAACTATTAAAGAAAAGAACCCAAAAACTCTACAGGAGGCAGCTGAGATGGCTGACCTCCGGCTATCACTAATACGTGGGTGCGGGTCTGTCAAGCGTAGTGAGGCAGGTAACAAGGGGCGTGACGCCCCACCCCCCCGAGTTAGTGATATACATTATGCAAACAAGTACAAGAGTTATGATACCAAGACTGACCACAAGACTAGCACCGTCCCATTTAAGAAGGGTCCGGGCCCTTCCCAGTACCAAGGGAAGCCCAGAGGGGAGTTGGAGTGTTATCATTGTCATGAAAAGGGGCACTTTGCAAGAGTCTGTCCTAGCAAACCACCTACAGCAGCTGTGTCTTTGGCCTGCAACATTGGTGTGTCTTCGAAGTTTTCTGAGTTTGCCCGGGGCAGTTCGTCAGAGGCTGAGGCACAGCCAATGCAGAAGCACCTGGGAGGCTCGAACCCTGCTCAGGATGTTTTTTGCGACCATAGAGGACGGGGTTGCGTGATGTGGGCGGGGCGCAAGCATGGAGTAGAGGTCTTGCGTGATACAGGTGCTTCCCAGACTCTGATGAATAACTTGACTGGCTACCCTATAAATGCGGCTCGGGTGGTAGTGGTGCAGGGTATTAATGCAACTCGGTCATACCCGCTGGTGCGGTTGGAGTTGGAGGTGGATGGTGTGGCACGTGAATTGGATGTTGGGATTGTGGAGAAACTGCCAGTGGAGGGCGTCGACCTTCTTCTCGGCAACGACTTTGCAATGCCCGCTTCTGAGGTTCTACCCTTAGTCGTTGCCGAGAGGCCGGCCGACGTGAGTAGGGAAGAGCGAGAGTGGGTCGAGCGGTGCCAGGCACAACCCATGGCGTGTGCTGTCACCCGAGCTCGGGCAGCTAAAGTGTCACAGCCTAGTCCTCCGTCTTCAGACCAGCAGAGGAACGATCAACAGGAGGAGGCTAAAGCTGGAGTTGGTTTTAAGAGTTTTGACTCGGCGGCTCTCCTGGGTGATTCAGTATTAGCACCATTACTTAGTTCTGGAGTAGCCCCTGGGCCTGTCATCGAGAGTGACGAGGCTGGGCATGACGAGTCTCCACGACAGCAACGTTATGAACATCGAGAGAGACAGAGGGAGCAGCCCAGTATCGGGGAGGGTCATGCATTGCTCCGGGAGCAGTTAGATCGCTTGGCACCCTCAGATATACGTCGGTTGCAGCTGGAGGACCCTGAGCTCCAAACGTGTGCTAATGGAGCTGTGGAGCTCGACGAGGACGGTGATGCACAGCCGGGAGATTTTTTTTATTTAGATGGCATCCTCTATCGGCGTTTTCAAGACCCTAACCGTAGCTGGAAAAAGGGGTCCGGAGTAGTGGACCAGTTGGTGGTGCCGCGGGAGTGCAGGGATAGCCTACTGAGTTTGGCGCATGACACACCGCTGGCAGGACATTTGGGGGTAAGAAAAACGGTGGCGGCTTTGGGGAAGTTGTTTTGGTGGCCGGGGATGAAGTCTCATGTGCAGTCATGGATAAACTCATGTGATATTTGTCAACGGGTCGGGAAACCAAACCAAGTTATTCCTAAAGCTCCGTTGCACCCTATTCCTGTAATTGGGCCACCTTTTAGTAAGATTGTTGTTGACATGGTTGGTCCACTCCCTCCCACAAAGGCTGGTAATAAATTTTTGTTAACCATCATGGATGTTGCCACTAGATACCCCGATGCGTACCCCATGAAAAACGGCATGGCTAAGACGGTAGTCAGTAACTTGTTGTGGTACTTTTCAAGGTACGGGTACCCGGAGGAGATTCAGTCTGACCAGGGGTCCAATTTCACCTCCAATCTCTTTAAGCAAACAATGCAACAGCATGGGATACGGGCGGTGGTATCGTCAGCGTATCACCCTGAGAGCCAAGGGGTGCTTGAGCGGTGGCATGCCACCCTTAAAAGCATGCTCAGGTGTTATTGTGCTGACAACGGAAGAGATTGGGATCTTGGATTGCCGTATGTACTGTTTGCTGCTCGGGAAGTGCCTGGTGAGAGCCTGGGATTTAGTCCAAACGAGCTGATTTTTGGACACCGCGTCAGGGGCCCCCTTAATATGCTGCGGGAAATTTGGGAAGGAACTGTGCAGCCTTGTTCCTTGTTAAAGTATGTGTTTGAAAGCCGTGAGCGCATGCTTAAGAGTCTGGAGATGGCAGGTCGGAATTTAACAGGATCACAAGCTTTAATGAAGGACAGGTATGATCGCAAAGTGAAGCTCCGGAAGTTCATTGTAGGACAAGAGGTATTAATTTTGTTGCCTTTGGTTGGTAACCCCTTGTCTGCGAAGTATACTGGACCCTATAAAATTGTGGAGAAAATTTCGGACCTAGATTACCTTGTTGCCACTCCAGACCGGAGGAAAAAGAACCAGTTATGTCACGTGAACCTGATAAAAGAGTATGTGAGGCGCCCCTCTGAGCCTCTCACTGTCCCTGTGTTGGCTTGTTGCGGCCGTGGTGGAGAAGGAGAGGGGGACAGTCAAGCTTCAGAGGAGGATAGCTGGGATCACCATGTTTCAGCGGATCAGTGGGCGGGGACCTCGAGCCTAAGGGCTGACGAGGCTATAGCTCATTTGCCTGAGCCGCAGTTTGAAGCTATCCGTCAGTTGCTCGGTTCATACCCCACTGTATTTGCTGAACACCCAGGCCTCACTACTCAGGCTATGCATGATGTTGACGTGGGGGACCATCTACCCTTTAAGTCAATCCCGTACCGTGTGCCCCCCATAAAACTACCCGCTCTGAGGGATGAGTTGGAGTATATGCTCGGTAGAGGGTTGATAGAGAAAGGCACCGTTAAATGGACTTCCCCCGTAACACTGCAGCCTAAGCCAGATGGCAAGGTACGCTTCTGTATTGATTTCCGTAGGCTAAACGGTTTGACTCCAACTAACCCATATCCTCTTCCTCGGGTTGATGATAGTGTTGATAAAATTGGTAATGCTCGGTTTTTGTCTAAAGTAGATTTAGTAAAAGGTTACTGGCAAGTACCTTTGTCCGAGCGTGCTAAAGAGGTATGTGGTTTTGTGGTGGACGGGAGTACTTACCGGTGTAATGTTATGCCCTACGGACTTAAGAATGCACCAGCAACGTTTCAGAACCTGATGAATGAAATTGTCAAGGACATTCCAAATTGCACCGTATACTTGGACGATGTAATCATTTATGATGACGACTTTGAGAGCCATTGTGAGCACCTGGAGACCTTGTTCCGGAAACTTAGTGAAGCAGGTCTGGTAGTAAATTTGGCAAAGTGTGACTTCGTAAAAGCCACTGTGCAGTACCTTGGGTTTGTAGTGGGAAGGGGACAGGTGTGCCCTCCTCAGAACAAGGTACAGGCTATCAATAAATTTCCGCACCCAACCACCAAGAAGCAGATTATGAGATTCTTGGGTATGATAGGCTACTACAGACGCTTTATAAAAGGTTACTCCACGGTGTTGGCACCTCTCACAGATTTGTTATCTAAAGACAAAAAGTTTTTGTGGGCGCCTGAGTGTGAAAAGGCTTTTAATTTGGTGAAGCATTTGCTGTGTACTCACCCGATACTCAGGGCCCCAGACTTTAACAGGCCTTTTCAGCTGGCAACAGATGCTAGTGGTGTAGGGGCTGGTGCCGTCTTGCTACAGACAGACAATGAAGGTGTGGAACACCCAGTAAGTTTCTTTTCTAAAAAGTTCAATGCTGCACAAAAGAACTATTCTACAATAGAAAAGGAATTACTGGCGATTGTGCTGTCGCTCAGGCACTTCGAGGTGTATGTTCCAGCCTATGGCCCAGTCGTGGTTATCTACACTGATCATCACCCTTTGAGATTCCTAAATCAATTTCACAATCGCAATATGAGACTGACCAGGTGGTCTTTGATGTTGCAGGAGTATAACCTGGACATCCGTCATATTGCGGGATGTGACAATGTGATCGCGGATTGTTTATCGAGGGTAGATGATCAGTCGTAGGCTATCACAGGTGTATGATCCCGGAGAGATTGACACACGGGTAGCCTCCTGCTTTAGTTTGAGTAGTATTTTGCGCTTGGTGCTTGTTGGCTCGCGGTTGTAGCCCAGCGTATTGGGTCGTAAAGCAGGAGTTGAGCGTTTGGTATAGAAGAAAAAATAGGCTGCCCTTATAGTGCAGCCGGAAAAAAACATATTAAAATATAAAAATCATAAAAAAACTCTTTCTTTTGTTATAGATAATTGTATAAGTTTGTCATAGCCTATAGAGTTTGAGTAGTCCACGAACTATCAAACGGCTGAGCTGCTGTAAGCTCGCTCTGGGAGCATGATATTATGTCTTTTGCTATTGTTGGGAGGAGTTATGAAATGTGAATTTTTTTTTTATAAGATGTGTTTTAGTGATAAACTCAGCGTTGTTTTAGTGCCATGCGGTCGCTGGGTGTGAGGGGTTTGATGAGGTTCTGCGTGTCAGATTTTAGCTCAGGGTTGAGCAAGTAAAATCTTGGGGGAGGTGTGACGCATGCCGAGTATGAGCATGCTGTACAGAACGCTCAGTCAGACCCCACTCTCGCTAGGATCGTCAGGGCAGGAACTTTGGCTGTAGTCCGTGTAGAGTTTCCTAACTCAGTTTATGTGAGCCGTTGTACTATAAGTATTATAATTATGTATTTTGTTTTCTTCTAAGTCAACGAGTTCTATTTTATATCATTAGATATAAGTATTGTGTGTGGGACTTATATATAATGAGGAGAAGAGAGAGAGTTATGTAACGACGGCCAGTGAGCGCGCCACGAGGTAGGTAGGCCTCCCTCCCTCCTCCCTCCTCCCTCCTCCCTCCTCAAGCGCGTGGGAAATCCTTTGTCGATCCCAGATTGAGAGAGAATATGACGTAATGATTGTCAGTGGGCGGTCCTTAGTAGTTTGCGATATGCCGCTAGAGGGCCGAGTATAAAAAGGAGAGGTCCTCGCCACAATTCTTTAGAACTCATCAGGCAGAGCGACTTCTCATATCCCTTGCAACTATCCATATTCTTCCGACTGATGTGAACTTTCTCTACTCTCTGAACAGCCTATCTTCTTCTCTTCTCGTCCCTTTTTAACCCATGATCCCTTTGGTGCAGATTTAGTCAGCCAAAGTATTATCGCTTGAGTTCTCACGAGATATATGCCTGTTAGATAGCCTATTTTGGAAGGGATAACTAGAATAGGATTGATTGATGTTTGTTGCACTCGTATATGCATTTCCCTGTGTACGATTATCCATGTTGCTGTTTTCTGCTGGTTTAGGTAATGCTAGACTGGGATAAGGTTTCGGGAGTTGTGATTTCCTATGAGTACTAGGTTTTGGTTGAACCGGTACAATTGCAACGGAGACGTGGGAAGCCTAGGTGGTCTTTCTGACTGTGTACCTTGAGAGTTTAGCACTGTGTTGCGAGTGAGGGCTTTTGCCTCTGCCACCCAACACTGTGCTATCTCGTTTGCTTGACTTTGAGAGGATCGCCAGGAGAGAACCAGATACTAGTGATCTGGATCTCTCAAGAGAGCATCCCGTCAATTAACGTAATTTGGCCGCACAGTCTTAAGGACCTCGCTAGGCTACGAGCCGCTTGCTCAGCCATTGTTTCCTAACCTTAGATATCCCAGCTAGACTTTGCTCGACCAGCAGATACAGCATAGTATTGAAGCTTCTCCTTATGTATGTTATTGTTTATGCACTATTGATTTCATGTGTGGCACGCTTAGCTACTTTAGAGATTAGTGGCCCACGAGCACAATCCTAGTAGGCTATTGTCAGTGCATTGTCGGAGTACTTCTTCTTAATGTTTGCCATTTACTATTGTTTATTCTTATAATTCTTCTTATGTCAACTTAAAGCCTTTAATTGCCAGTGTGTTACTTATTGAATTGCTGTTCAAAATCCGATACTTACTTCTTACGAGTATTCGAGAAGCATCTAACTTTATCAGAAGATTCCTTGCTTGATGCTCGAGGACTATTGTTTAACGTAACGTAATAGTGCCGATCCGAAGTAGAGGGTGGAGGACTTCTTAAGTTCTTAGTCAAGGGTGGATTACTTCGGCTTCGGCCAACACTATTCTTTAGTGTTGTAGTACTTTCTTCTTTGTTTGATTGTTGACCAGACTAGATAACTCCCGTCTTGTTATTAGTCTGTTGTGTGAAACGCTAGTACCGAGTTCTTGTATACCCCGTTATAGCAGATAGAACTCTGGAGGGTAGTGGCGTTTTTTGTTCGGCTGGCAGTACTCTGGGGTTGGGATCGTGTGTTTCCGTTGTGGCAGCGAGCCATACTCGAGTCCTGTGTAAGAGCCCTAGTGTACCCGAGTGCCCGGTCGTAACAGTACTCTCTTCGGCTGTACTATTTAAGACTCTCTCTCTCTCTCTCTCTCACACAGCCCTCGCCGGTATTCTAGGGCCTCTGGGTGGTTATTGTAGGTATGGTCGTATTCTCTTCGGCTGTACTATTTAAGACTCTCTCTCTCTCTATCTCACACAGCCCTCGCCGGTATTATAGGGCCTCTGGGTGGTTATTGT
This sequence comes from Lithodes maja, assembly GCA_037953745.1. Lineage (NCBI taxonomy): Eukaryota > Metazoa > Arthropoda > Malacostraca > Decapoda > Lithodidae > Lithodes > Lithodes maja. Next base: position 8,805 of record JBAKBP010034173.1, on the reverse strand, counting down.
AGGTATGGTCGTACTCTCTTCGGCTGTACTATTTAAGACTCTCTCTCTCTCTCTCTCACACAGCCCTCGCCGGTATTATAGGGCCTCTGGGTGGTTATGGTAGGTATGGTCGTACTCTCTTCGGCTGTACTATTTAAGACTCTCTCTCTCTCTCTCTCACACAGCCCTCGCCGGTATTATAGGGCCTCTGGGTGGTTATTGTAGGTATGTTGGTACTCTCTTCGGCTGCACTATTTAAGACTCTCTCTCTCTCACACAGCCCTCGCCGGTATTATGGGGCCTCTGGGTGGTTATTGTAGCTATGGTCGTACTCTCTCCGGCTGAACTATTTAAGACTCTCTCTCTCTCTCTCTCACACAGCCCTCGCCGGTATTATAGGGCCTCTGGGTGGTTATTGTAGGTATGTTGGTACTCTCTTCGGCTGTACTATTTAAGACTCTCTCTCTCTCTCTCTCACACAGCCCTCGCCGGTATTATAGGGCCTCTGGGTGGTTATTGTAGATATGGTCGTACTCTCTTCGGCTGTACTATTTAAGACTCTCTCTCTCACTCTCTCTCACAGCCCTCGCCGGTATTATAGGGCCTCTGGGTGGTTATTGTAGGTATGGTCGTACTCTCTTCGGCTGTACTATTTAAGACTCTCTCTCTCTCTCTCTCACACAGCCCTCGCCGGTATTATAGGGCCTCTGGGTGGTTAGTGTAGGTATGGTCGTACTCTCTTCGGCTGTACTATTTAAGACTCTCTCTCTCTCTCTCTCACACAGCCCACACCGGTATTATAGGGCCTCTGGGTGGTTATTGTAGGTATGGTCGTACTCTCTTCGGCTGTACTATTTAAGACTCTCTCTCTCTCTCTCTCTCACACAGCCCTCGCCGGTATTATAGGGCCTCTGGGTGGTTATTGTAGGTATGGTCGTACTCTCTTCGGCTGTACTATTTATGACTCTCTCTCTCCCTCTCTCACAGAGCCCTCGCCGCTATTATAGGGCCTCTGGGTGGTTATTGTAGGTATGGTCGTACTCTCTTCAGCTGTATTATGTAAGACTCTCTCTCTCCCTCTCTCACACAGCCCTTGCCGGTATTATAGGGCCTCTGGGTGGTTATTGTAGGTATGGTCGTACTCTCTTCGGCTGTACTATTTAAGACTCTCTCTCTCTCACACAGCCCTCGCCGGTATTATAGGGCCTCTGGGTGGTTATTGTAGGTATGGTCGTACTCTCTCCGGCTGTACTATTTAAGACTCTCTCTCTCTCTTTCTCTCTCACACAGCCCTCGCCAGTATTATAGGGCCTCGGGGTGGTTATTGTAGGTATGGTCATGCTCTCTTCAGCTGTCCTATTTAACACCTTATTAGCGGGCTAGCGGTCTATTTATATGTACCGCCCAGCGGGGTGTTTTTAGCCAAAATAAGGCTGTATACGTGATCATTTTCATGCCTAAATAAGACCCAGAGCGTAAAACAAGTATCTATCCCTGAAAGGGCATAAACAGAGCTTTCCAAAGACACCATAAATAACGATCCTTTTATGACGGCTAGTTTTCTTGCAACAACCGCGCAACACGAGTGCAAAAAGCATGTAATTCGGTACTTTCCCCATACAATTCAGTATGTAGCGAGTGAGAGAGGGAGGGAGGAGGTGGGATTCGTATCACTAGGTTCGCCGCGGTGGTCTGGAGCAGTCATACGCTTGCTACTCTCCTGCCACCACTTGTCTCTCTCTCTCAGCATCATTACGTGCTGAAATTGCCACACGACCTATGTCGCGCGCCGCCAGATAGTCCAAATTTATTATATACTCGACTTATGTTGCGCGCCGCTAGTTAAGGGTTAAGATACTCTCTCTCTCTCTCTCTCACACAGCCCTCGCCGGTATTATAGGGCCTCTGGGGGTTATTGTAGGTATGGTCGTACTCTCTTCGGCTGTACTATTTAAGACTCTCTCTCTCTCTCTCTCTCACACAGCCCTCGCTGGTATTATAGGGCCTCTGGGTGGTTATTGTAGGTATGGTCGTACTCTTTTCGGCTGTACTATTTAAGACTCTCTCTCTCTCTCTCTCTCTCTCTCACACACAGCCCTTGCCGGTAATATAGGGCCTCTGGGTGGTTATTGTAGGTATGGTCGTACTCTCTCCGGCTGTACTATTTAAGACTCTCTCTCTCTCTCTCTCACACAGCCCTCGCCGGTATTATAGGGCCTCTGGGTGGTTATTGTAGGTATGGTCGTACTCTCTTCGGCTGTACTATTTAAGACTCTCCCTCTCTCTCTCTCACACAGCCCTCGCCGGTATTATAGGTTCTTTGGGTGGTTATTGTAGGTATGGTCGTACTCTCTTCGGCTGTACTATTTAAGACTCTCTCTCTCTCACACAGCCCTCGCCGGTATTATAGGGCCTCTGGGTGGTTATTGTAGGTATGGTCGTACTCTCTTCGTCTGTACTATTTAAGACTCTCTCTCTCTCTCTCTCTCACACAGCCCTCGCCGGTATTATAGGGCCTCTGAGTTGTTATTGTAGATATGGTCGTACTCTCTTCGGCTGTACTATTTAAGACTCTCTCTCTCTCTCTCTCTCACACAGCCCTCGCCAGTATTATAGGGCCTCTGGGTGGTTATTGTAGGTATGATCGTACTCTCTTCGGCTGTACTATTTAAGACTCTCTCTCTCTCTCTCTCTCACACAGCCCTCGCTGGTATTATAGGGCCTCTGGGTGGTTATTTAGGTATGGTCGTACTCTCTTCGGCTGTACTATTTAAGACTCTCTCTCTCTCTCTCTCACACAGCCCTCGCCGGTATTATAGGGCCTCTGGGTGGTTATTGTAGGTATGGTCGTACTCTCTTCGTCTGTACTATTTAAGACTCTCTCTCTCTCTCTCTCTCTCACACAGCCCTTGCCGGTATTATAGGGCCTCTGGGTGGTTATTGTAGGTATGGTCGTACTCTCTTCGTCTGTACTATTTAAGACTCTCTCTCTCTCTCTCTCTCTAACACAGCGCTCGCCGGTATTATAGGGCCTCTGGGTGGTTATTGTAAGTATGGTCGTACTCTCTTCGGCTGTACTATTTAAGACTCTCTCTCTCTCTCTCTCACACAGCCCTCGCTGGTATTATAGGGCCTCTGGGTGGGTATTGTAGGTATGGTCGTACTCTCTTCGGCTGTACTATTTAAGACTCTCTCTCTCTCTCTCTCTCTCTCTCTCACACAGCCCTCGCCGGTATTATAGGGCCTCTGGGTGGTTATTGTAGGTATGGTCGTACTCTCTACGGCTGTACTATTTAAGACTCTCTCTCTCTCTCTCTCTCTCTCTCTCTCTCTCACACAGCCCTCGCCGGTATTATAGGGCCTCTGGGTGGTTATTGTGGGTATGGTCGTACTCTCTTCGTCTGTACTATTTAAGACTCTCTCTCTCTCTCACACAGCCCTCGCCGGTATTATAGGGCCTCTGGGTGGTTATTGTAGGTATGGTCGTACTCTCTTCGTCTGTACTATTTAAGACTCTCTCTCTCTCTCTCTTACACAGCCCTCGCCGGTATTATAGGGCCTCTGGGTGGTTATTGTAGGTATGGTCGTACTCTCTTCGTCTGTACTATTTAGGACTCTCTCTCTCTCTCTCTCACACAGCTCGCCGGTATTATAGGGCCTCTGGGTGGTTATTGTAGGTATGGTCGTACTCTCTTCGTCTGTACTATTAAAGACTCTCTCTCTCTCTCTCTCACACAGCCCTCGCCGGTATTATAGGGCCTCTGGGTGGTTATTGTATTTTGGTCGTACTCTCTTCGGCTCTACTATTTAAGACTCTCTCTTTCTCTCTCTCTCATACAGCCCTCGCCGGTATTATAGGGCCTCTGGGTGGTTATTGTAGGTATGGTCGTACTCTCTCCGGCTGTACTATTTAAGACTCTCTCTCTCTCTCTCTCACACAGCCCTCGCCGGTATTATAGGGCCTCTTGGTGGTTATTGTAGGTATGGTCGTACTCTTTTCGGCTGTACTATTTAAGACTCTCTCTCTCTCTCTCTCTCTCACACAGTTCTCGCCGGTATTATAGGGCCTCTGGGTGGTTATTGTAGGTATGGTCGTACTCTCTCCGGCTGTACTATTTAAGACTCTCTCTCTCTCTCTCTCACATAGCCCTCGCCGGTATCATAGGGCCTCTGGGTGGTTATTGTAGGTATGGTCGTACTCTCTCCGGCTGTACTATTTAAGACTCTCTCTCTCTCTCTCTCACACAGCCCTTGCCAGGATATAGGGCCTCTGGGTGGTTATTGTAGGTATGGTCGTACTCTCTTCGGCTGTAATATTTAAGACTCTCTCTCTCTCTCTCTCACACAGCCCTCGCTGGTATTATAGGGCCTCTGGGTGGTTATTGTAGGTATGGTCGTACTCTCTTTGGCTGTACTATTTAAGACTCTCTCTCTCTCTCTCTCACACAGCCCTCGCCGGTATTATAGGGCCTCTGGGGGGTTATTGTAGGTATGGTCGTACTCTCTTCGGCTGTACTATTTAAGACTCTCTCTCTCTCTCTCTCTCACACAGCCCTCGCCAGTATTATAGGGCCTCTGGGTGGTTATTGTAGGTATGGTCGTACTCTCTTCGGCTGTACTATTTAAGACTCTCTCTCTCTCTCTCTCACACAGCCCTCCCCGGTATTATAGGGCCTCTGGGTGGTTATTGTAGGTATGTTGGTACTCTCTTCGGCTGTACTATTTAAGACTCTCTCTCTCTCTCTCTCTCACACAGCCCTCGCCGGTATTATAGGGCCTCTGGGTGGTTATTGTAGGTATGGTCGTACTCTCTTCGGCTGTACTATTTAAGACTCTCTCTCTCTCTCTCTCACACAGCCCTCGCCGGTATTATAGGGCCTCTGGGTGGTTATTGTAGGTATGGTCGTACTCTCTTCGGCTGTATTATTTAAGACTCTCTCTCTCTCTCTCTCACACAGCCCTCGCCGGTATTATAGGGCCTCTGGGTGGTTAATGTAGGTATGGTCATACTCTCTTCGGCTGTACTATTTAAGACTCTCTCTCTCTCTCTCTCTCTCTCTCTCTCTCTCTCTCTCTCTCTCTCACACAGCCCTGCCGGTATTATAGGGCTTCTGGGTGGTTATTGTAGGTATGGTCGTACTCTCTTCGGCTGTACTATTTAAGACTCTCTCTCTCTCTCTCTCACACACAGCCCTCGCCGGTATTATAGGGCCTCTGGGTGGTTATTGTAAGTATGGTCGTACTCTCTTCGGTTGTACTATTTAAGACTCTCTCTCTCTCTCTCTCTCACACAGCCCTCGCCGGTAGTATAGGGCCTCTGGGTGGTTACTGTAGGTATGGTCGTACTCTCTTCAGCTGTACTATTTAAGACTCTCTCTCTCTCTCTCTCACACAGCCCTCGCCGGTATTATAGGGCCTCTGGGTGGTTATTGTAGGTATGGTCGTACTCTCTTCGTCTGTACTATTTAAGACTCTCTCTCTCTCTCTCTCACACAGCCCTCGCCGGTATTATAGGGCCTCTGGGTGGTTATTGTAGGTATGGTCGTACTCTCTTCGGCTGTACTATTTAAAACCCTCTCTCTCTCTCTCTCACACAGCCCACACCGGTATTATAGGGCCTCTGGGTGGTTATTGTAGGTATGGTCGTACTCTCTTCGGCTGTACTATTTAAGACTCTCTCTCTCTCTCTCTTACACAGCCCTCGCCGGTATTATAGGGCCTCTGGGTGGTTATTGTAGGTATGGTCGTACTCTCTTCGGCTGTACTATTTAAGACTCTCTCTCTCTCTCTCACAGAGCCCTCGCCGGTATTATAGGGCCTCTGGGTGGTTATTGTAGGTGTTGTGACGCACCCAGTGCGTGGCAACGCAACCTGATTGTACTCCTTGGTACTCCACTGTACCGCCACTGTGCGGTACCTCTGTACCGCTGTACCGTGCTGGCTGCCTATATTGAGTGTGACAACGTATAACTATGTTCTTTGTATCTCTGCAAAGGTCTCGTCATGTGCTAACCAGTGGTGGGTTTTGTTTTAAGCCATGTCGAGACCTTCCATTTAATATGTAGTATCAATAGAGAAGTTGATAGATAAGACAATGGGAGTTCAGAGAGAGAGAGTGAGTTAGTTTTCAGAGCGAGAGGGTAGCAGCGCGCCACGCTGCCAGGGGGGTGGTTGCCAGACGTATGGACCGGTTGGCAGCCTTGCGCTTATAGCTAGGCGCGACAGGGTTGGTAGTCCATTGCCGCCTGCCTATGCTGCCTGGGCTGCCCATGTTGTCGTACTGCACATTGCCTGGAGGCTCGCTGTGTGTTCCATGATCAGGTTGCCTAGAACCTTTGAGATTCTAACATCCCTTGCCCTCTCTCCCAACTTCTCATGGTTGCACTCTTTCTCTCTGACGACATTACTCTCATTTCATTCTTCTCTCTATTTAAATGCATAACCTTCCCTTGAGGTCCTAAAGGAGTTTCAGCACTCACCTCTCGTATTACTCTTAGGACAAGCATATATTTACATGTATTAGATTTAAGGGGTTAATGTGAACAGCGATCTTCTTGATGAGGATAGTTGGTGAACGTTCTACATGTTCACGAGTTATATGCCCAGCTCATCATCCAATTTGTGACTAGACTAGTGCCATGTGTAAGAGCCCGACCATGCCCAGGAGTTGTCTGTAGAGGGGCGAGGACTTAGCCTTGATTTGCCTACCGAGCCAGGAGCGAGTGTAGTACCAGAGACTACAGCTCGCTCGTAGTGCCGGTATAGTAGAGTAACGTAATTTATCTGTCCTTGTGTTCTCTGCAGTCTTTTCCTGGGTTCTCGCTTTCGGTGCTGGGACTCGTTGTTCCTGTGACTTGGCCTGCTAGCTAGAACACATGGGGATGATGAGTGGGTTATATCTTTATTTTACTATGCATTGCAGCTCTCTTTAAGTTTATGTATGTAACACTTTACAATACACATTACTCACACACAAGACAACACTATTAATACTTTCATGTATCAATTAACCGCACTGTCGTTTTGCTGCTGTGTCCGGAGTTCTGTTGCGTAGGGCGCATACGGACTCAGAGGGGAGACAGAGTGAGAGAAGCGAAGTAGCCTATGCGGTAGTAGGCTACCGGCGCAGTACTGTTGCCTGCAACCTTTTAGTTATTCCAAGTATAGATTCATTCTTATAATAAGTGACTACTATTTATGTTCCTTCCATGTGTATTATTAGGTATCTACTGGATCATGAACATCTTGTATGCTACATGCTAGTGCATGTTAGTAGGGGACAGTTATTCTAGTGCACGCGCTTTCAAGTAGGCGTGTACATTTGTCATTTAGCATTTCACTGTCATACCTTTAGCCTGCTTCTATTCTACATTATTAGAGGCTTAATATTGACGTAGTTTCTTGAGTATTGCATTTCTTTAGTAATAACGTAACCTATAAATGTCTGAGGGAGTTTAGCCTCATAGCCTACCCCTGTTGTACACTTTCGCCGAGTTAAGGTACCTCGTTACCATAGACGATAACTCTGTAGGGCGTTGGTGCTTTTGTTGTCTGGAGCATATAGTATTTGGGACTGGAATCGAGCGTGTCGTTGTCACATAAGCCATTTCTGTCCTACGATCAAGAATCCCGAATATGTATTGCCGATCCAGCCGTAACAGTATGGTCATACTCTCTTAGGCTGTACTATTTAAGACTCTCTCTCTCTCTCTCTCACACAGCCCTCGCCAGTATTATAGGGCCTCTGGGTGGTTATTGTAGGTATGGTCGTACTCTCTTCGGCTGTACTATTTAAGACTCTCTCTCTCTCTCTCTCACACAGCCCACACCGGTATTATAGGGCCTCTGGGTGGTTATTGTAGGTATCGTCGTACTTGCTTCGGCTGTACTATTTAAGACTCTCTCTCTCTCTCTCTCACATAGCCCTCGCCGGTATTATAGGGCCTCTGGGTGGTTATTGTAGGTATGGTCGTACTCTCTCCGGCTGTACTATTTAAGTCTCTCTCTCTCTCTCACACAGCCCTCGCCGGTATTATAGGGCCTCTGGGTGGTTATTGTAGGTATGGTCGTACTCTCTTCGCCTGTACTATTTAAGACTCTCTCTCTCTCTCTCTCACACAGCCCTCGCCGGTATTATAGGGCCTCTGGGTGGTTATTGTAGGTATGGTCGTACTCCCTTCAGCTGTACTATTTAAGACTCTCTATCTCTCTCTCTCACACAGCCCTCGCCGGTATTATAGGGCCTCTGGGTGGTTATTGTAGGTATGGTCGTACTCTCTTCGTCTGTACTATTTAAGACTCTCTCTCTCTCTCTCTCACACAGCCCTCGCCGGTATTATAAGGCCTCTGGGTGGTTATTGTATGTATGGTCGTACTCTCTTCGGCTGTACTATTTAAGACTCTCTCTCTCTCTCTCTCACACAGCCCACACCGGTATTATAGGGCCTCTGGGTGGTTATTGTAGGTATGGTCGTACTCTCTTCGGCTGTACTATTTAAGACTCTCTCTCTCTCTCTCTCTTACCGAGCCCTCGCCGGTATTATAGGGCCTCTGGGTGGTTATTGTAGGTATGGTCGTACTTTCTTCGGCTGTACTATTTAAGACTCTCTCTCTCTCTCTCTCTCTCTCACAGAGCCCTCGCCGGTATTATAGGGCCTCTGGGTGGTTATTGTAGGTATGGTCGTACTCTCTTAGGCTATACTATTTAAGACTCTCTCTCTCTCTCTCTCACACAGCCCTCGCCGGTATTATAGGGCCTCTGGGTGGTTATTGTAGGTATGGTCATACTCTCTTCGGCTGTACTATTTAAGACTCTCTCTCTCTCTC
>JBAKBP010034172.1:0-20986 GCA_037953745.1 Lithodes maja | reverse complement strand
TCAAAATATTATTTTTGCTTTTCATATAATTTGAGTGAGACCTGAATCGAATCTATGAAACGATCCTGTAACTTTATTTACTCATAATCAAACCTCAATGTTACGTGGTTAAGAAATACATTTAACTAATTATTAAATATATATCTAACTTTTTATGTGACTTTGATATAAATCCTGATGATAATAATAATATAATACTATTAACGTAAGACAAGAACCAAGAATAATTACATTAAATATAAATAAAAGGACATAAGAAAACTATCTATTAATTTCCAAAAGGGTAAGAGACAGAAATATTCTTACTTTAATATTTATCTTTCAAGACTTTTTATAGAATTAATAGTCCTTCTTTAGATATAACTTCTTCGGTTCATAACCATAGCCTACTAAGCTTCGGTTAAATAATAATTCTTTATAAATACTACATGACTTTAATTAGTTTCAGTATTTTTCATAATTAAAGAGTATCAGTCAATAAAGGATACTAAGTCCTAAGATCCAAAAGGAAAGGAAGCAACAACAGAAAATAATTTTATTAAATTTTACTTTTGTTTTGCCTTCAGCTGACTGATACCTTATTATATATCTCTGTGCTATCTATATTCATCAAGTTAACCACTTGAGGATCAAGATACGTAACAATATATATATATATATATATATATATATATATATATATATATATATACAGTATATATATATATATATATATATATATATATATGTTTCTAGTCTCTCAGTGGGGATCGAACCATCGACCATCAGGATGATAGCCGACGCTTTAATCAATTACACCACGGCAGTCTAAAAGACACTCAGCCTTCTATCCTATTTATGTTAGGGAGAAGGGAAACCCACTAGGCGAATATATTTCAATTCAAACCTAGTTGTAGGATCCATATTTCCAGAATACCATACACAGATTTTTGAGTGTCCCGACGCAACTCGGGTAGAAATTGATTTCATATAATTCTAACCCACAAAGCATGAGAGTTACAAATATTGAGAATATATCACAAATACACGTGAGCCACTAAATGTTTATAGTCTCTCAGTGGGGATCGAACCATCGACCATCAGGATGATAGCCGACGCTTTAATCAATTACACCACGGCAGTCTAAAAGACACTCAGCCTTCTATCCTATTTATGTTAGGGAGAAGGGAAACCCACTAGGCGAATATATTTTAATTCAAACCTAGTTGTAGGATCCATATTTCCAGAATACCATACACGGATTTTTGAGTGTCCCGACGCAACTCGGGTAGAAATTTATTTCATTTAATTCTAACCCACAAAGAATGAGAGTTACAAATATTGAGAATATATCACAAATACACGTGAGCCACTAAATGTTTCTAGTCTCTCAGTGGGGATCGAACCATCGACCATCAGGATGATAGCCGACGCTTTAATCAATTACACCACGGCAGTCTAAAAGACACTCAGCCTTCTATCCTATTTATGTTAGGGAGAAGGGAAACCCACTAGGCGAATATATGTTAATTCAAACCTAGTTGTAGGATCCATATTTCCAGAATACCATACACGGATTTTTGAGTGTCCCGACGCAACTCGGGTAGAAATTGATTTCATTTAATTCTAACCCACAAAGCATGAGAGTTACAAATATTGAGAATATATCACAAATACACGTGAGCCACTAAATGTTTCTAGTCTCTCAGTGGGGATCGAACCATCGACCATCAGGATGATAGCCGACGCTTTAATCAATTACACCACGGCAGTCTAAAAGACACTCAGCCTTCTATCCTATTTATGTTAGGGAGAAGGGAAACCCACTAGGCGAATATATGTTAATTCAAACCTAGTTGTAGGATCCATATTTCCAGAATACCATACACGGATTTTTGAGTGTCCCGACGCAACTCGGGTAGAAATTGATTTCATTTAATTCTAACCCACAAAGCATGAGAGTTACAAATATTGAGAATATATCACAAATACACGTGAGCCACTAAATGTTTCTAGTCTCTCAGTGGGGATCGAACCATCGACCATCAGGATGATAGCCGACGCTTTAATCAATTACACCACGGCAGTCTAAAAGACACTCAGCCTTCTATCCTATTTATGTTGTGGGTTAGAATTAAATTAAATCAATTTCTACCCGAGTTGCGTCGGGACACTAAAAAATCCGTGTATGGTATTCTGGAAATATGGATCCTACAACTAGGTTTGAATTGAAATATATTCGCCTAGTGGGTTTCCCTTCTCCCTAACATAAATAGGATAGAAGGCTGAGTGTCTTTTAGACTGCCGTGGTGTAATTGATTAAAGCGTCGGCTATCATCCTGATGGTCGATGGTTCGATCCCCACTGAGAGACTAGAAACATTTAATGACTCACGTGTATTTGTGATATATTCTCAATATTTGTAACTCTCATGCTTTGTGGGTTAGAATTAAATGAAATCAATTTCTACCAGAGTTGCGTCGGGACACTCAAAAATCCGTGTATGGTATTCTGGAAATATGGATCCTACAACTAGGTTTGAATTGAAATATATTCGCCTAGTGGGTTTCCCTTCTCCCTAACATAAATAGGATAGAAGGCTGAGTGTCTTTTAGACTGCCGTGGTGTAATTGATTAAAGCGTCGGCTATCATCCTGATGGTCGATGGTTCGATCCCCACTGAGAGACTAGAAACATTTAGTGGCTCACGTGTATTTGTGATATATTCTCAATATTTGTAACTCTCATGCTTTGTGGGTTAGAATTAAATGAAATCAATTTCTACCCGAGTTGCGTCGGGACACTCAAAAATCTGTGTATGGTATTCTGGAAATATTTATCCTACAACTAGGTTTGAATTGAAATATATTCGCCTAGTGGGTTTCCCTTCTCCCTAACATAAATAGGATAGAAGGCTGAGTGTCTTTTAGACTGCCGTGGTGTAATTGATTAAAGCGTCGGCTATCATCCTGATGGTCGATGGTTCGATCCCCACTGAGAGACTAGAAACATTTAGTGGCTCACGTGTATTTGTGATATATTCTCAATATTTGTAACTCTCATGCTTTGTGGGTTAGAATTAAATGAAATCAATTTCTACCCGAGTTGCGTCGGGACACTCAAAAATCCGTGTATGGTATTCTGGAAATATGGATCCTACAACTAGGTTTGAATTGAAATATATTCGCCTAGTGGGTTTCCCTTCTCCCTAACATAAATAGGATAGAAGGCTGAGTATCTTTTAGACTGCCGTGGTGTAATTGATTAAAGCGTCGGCTATCATCCTGATGGTCGATGGTTCGATCCCCACTGAGAGACTAGAAACATTTAGTGGCTCACGTGTATTTGTGATATATTCTCAATATTTGTAACTCTCATGCTTTGTGGGTTAGAATTAAATTAAATAAATTTCTACCCGAGTTGCGTCGGGACACTCAAAAATCCGTGTATGGTATTCTGGAAATATGGATCCTACAACTAGGTTTGAATTGAAATATATTCGCCTAGTGGGTTTCCCTTCTCCCTAACATAAATAGGATAGAAGGCTGAGTGTCTTTTAGACTGCCGTGGTGTAATTGATTAAAGCGTCGGCTATCATCCTGATGGTCGATGGTTCGATCCCCACTGAGAGACTAGAAACATTTAGTGGCTCACATGTATTTGTGATATATTCTCAATATATATAATTATATATAAATAAATATACAGGGTGTTCAGAAAACATGTGTACAAAATGAAATGGGTGATAGGGAACACAGAATTAAACATTTTGTAATCCATGGGGGTATGTCCATAAATGCTTCCTTGCGGTGCAACAGGGAAGATAGTTTCAACGTAATTTCTCTAAATTTTTACCCTAACTTCTTCGTGAGTAATCCGTTTACATACAAACATGGTAATTTAATGTACACAACAGTATGAACATTACTTAATTAATGTCAGTACACTGCAAAAACAAAAGTACATTTGAAACTGAAGTGAAGATTAACAATCATTAACAATCATTCAGAATCGTTTAGTAAACGAAGCAGTTTCATTTCGGCACCATGAAGTGGTTGTTTAGTAGTCGACAAGGTAATGTGCTGGTCTTCACCTACATTCTCCTCTTAGTCTTGAGGTAAACTCCATACGTGTAACATGGAGGGCTTCACGTTTGCTGAATTGGCTGATATGCACCTTGTGTATTGTGCTGCTGCAGGAAATGCCAGAAATGATGTGAGGATGTACCAGAGGCGTTTCCCAAACAGACGCTTGCCAAACCATCAGATATTTTCCTCATTGCACAGGCGACTGCGTGAAAGGGGAACATTCACTGCCAACGCGCATGACAATGGTCGCCCTAGGCGTGTGCGAACACCAGAATTGGAAGAAGAGGTAATAAGGATGTTCACAATTCAGCCACATGCAAGTACGCGAGGTGTTGGACATGCTCTCAGAGTATCTCATACTCTGGTTTGGGAGGTGTTATGTGACGAACAGCTACATCCATATCATCTACAAAGAGTCTACGCATTGCTCCCTCGAGATTATCCCATACGTGTAGAATTGGCACAGTGGTACTTGCAGCAGACAGCGCTCCAACCAGATTTTCCCTCGAGTGTGCTGATGTCTGATGAAGCCTCCTTCCCCTGTGACGGTGTGTTCAATATGCACAATGCTCATGTCTGGGCAGCAGCAAATCCACACGCTTCACACGAGCATGGGCATCAGGTGCGGTTCAACGTTAATGTTTGGGCGGGCATCATTCATGATAAGCTGATTGGTCCGTACATTCTGCCTCCATGTCTCAACGGGAACATTTATCGGATTTTCCTTGACGAAATGCTGCCCCAACTGCTGGAAGATGTTCCTTTGGCCATCCGCAGACGAATGTGGTTTCAACACGATGGAGCTCCACCACATTTTGGCAACGTGGTGCGGGAGTATTTAAATGCAACGTTTCCGAACCGATGGATTGGCTGTGGTGGTCATGTTGCCTGGCCACCAAGATCCCATGATTTGACATCCATTGATTTCTTCCTATGGGGACACATGAAGAGCCTTGTGTATGAGACACCCGTTGAATCAGAACAAGACCTCGTTGCAAGAATTGTTGACGCCGCTGGAAGAATTGTGGAGGAGCCAGTAATCTTTGAACGTGTACGTGAATCAATGCTACGGCGCTGCCATGCATGCATACGCGCTGGTGGTCGTACCTTTGAGCAGTTTCTGTAAATTGAAATGTCATGTTGCATTGTTTTGCAGTTCTTAAACAGTTTGGAGTATTTTGTGCATTTTCTTTTCAATTTAAAGTTTTGTACTGTGTTTGCAAAGATACTGCAATTCATGAACAACTACTGTACACTACCTTTAAATTACCATGTTGGCATATTAAAGTTATTAATGTAATATATGAATTACGTTGAAGCCCACCATACAGTATTATTTCGTTGTCTACTACTAATGGATCACTGGTACTGACATTAGACATCTTCGTTCAGTAAACAGTTCTGACTGATAATTAATGATTGTTAATCTTCTCTTCAATTTAATGTTCTTTTGTTTTTGCAGTGTACTGACATTAATAAAGTAATGTTCATACTGTACATAATGTACATTAAATTACCATGTTTGTATGTAAACGGATTACTCACAGAGAAGTTAGGGTACAAATTTAGGGAAATTACGTTGAAACTGTCTACCCTGTAGCACCGCAAGGAAGCATTTATGGACATACCTCCATGGAGTACAAAATGTTTAATTCTGTGTTCCCTATCACCCATTTCATTTTGTACATATGTTTTCTGAACACCCTGTATATGTATATATATATATACTGTATATATATATATATATATATATATATATATATATATATATTTGTTTTTTTTTCTTTTCAAACATTTAGTGAGGTTAGCTCTGCATTCCTTCTGTTAACGTGGATATCTCAGGGGTGTAATTTGTAACTGCCATTCTCATGCAGTCATTCAGGTGACTGTCAGTTAGACGTGACCTATACTTGTATTTTAAAATGTTCATTGCTGAAAACCCCGATTCACACATGTATGTTGACACAAAGCACGAACGTAGTCTTTGATACACTTCCTTCAGAAGTAGAAATTTCTCCGACTCTATAATGTCCAAAATTCTGGGTGGTCTGTTTTGCTTTTCAGTTGTAAGTCACTTTGCAACGTAATAATTTCAATTTCCAGGTCAGAGACATTCAGTTTGAAAAGCAATCCAAGTTGAGATGCAGTGTAACTGACATCGCGGTTGCAAAATGGGTTTGATATGAATGTGGCTGCTGGCAGAACATTACTGAAGTCTGCAAACCTTTTCTTAAACTCACCCAAAATTATGTTGAGCTGATTTGTGTATGTATGAACACTGCACTCCAATGTTTCTATGTTCAGCCTTTTTTGAAGCGAAGGGAAATGTTGTAAGAGCCCTTTAGAGATCTGAGACATCCATAATTTCAGCTTATTTATGAAAGCATTTACTGAACTTATCATTTGTGACCGAGTTTTCATTTTTCCTTGCAGCTCTAGATTTAACTCATTGAGCTTAGATGTGATGTCAGTTAAAAATGCTAGGTCAGCTAGCCATTTTGGATAATCGAGTTCTTTATCCACTCTTTCTTGCAAAAATCTCTTCGGAAATCAGCTGTTCAAATCTTTGGAGAACTTTCCCCCTGATTAGCCAACGCACTTCTGTGTACAAGACAAGGTCACCATTCTGAGCACTCATCCAGAAGTGCTTTGAACACCCTGTGTTGAAGAGGTCTAGCACGAATGGAATTAATGATTTTCACAACCACCTTCATTACATGTTCATACTTAATAACTTTTGAACAGAACACTTGCTGGTGTATGATACAGTGATAACTGAGGGAATGCAGGATCATTTTTGCACAGTGCCACAAAGCCAACTTGTCTACCAATCATAGATGGGGCACCGTCTTTTGTCATTGACACAAGCTTTTAAAGGGGTAAACTGACCCTGTCTACATAACTCTTAAAAGCTTGATAAACATTTGCACCACACGTTTTCCCCTTCAGAGATAAGAGCACTACAAAAAAAAATGTTCACGCTGGCATCAGAAAAAAACATACGCACAAATACACTTAATTGGGCTGTGTCCACAACATCTGTGGATTCATCAAACTGCAGGCTGAAGCACATTAATTTCTTAAGATCATCTTTTATTTGAACAAACACATTTTCCGCCATCATTTATATCCTACGTGTGACTGTGTTTCCTGACAAAGGCATGGATTTTATTGCAGTTATAATTTAAGTTTTATTCTTAAAATGTTCAAACAAGGGTTCAGATTCTGAAAGCCAACATTTTTTCACTGTTTCATCATCTTCAAATATTTGTTTTCTTTTTTGTAAGGACATGAGCAATATTGAATGATGCAACTGTTGATGCTTTAGCTTTGTCAAGTGGTTTCCGGATGGTGTCTTGTTGGGCCTTCAACTCCTATTTTAGCTGGTTCACTTTCTTCCTTCTTATAGCACTGTCAGAGGGATATTTAGTATCATAATTGTTGTTAAATTTAACAAAATGCCTCTCTACATTGATTTTCTGGGATACTGCAACAGTAGCATGACAAATTAAGCAGACACACTTATCTCTCAAATTGACGCAAATAGGTTTCTTCCCATTCCTTATGAAAGGTGTGATGGTGACTTCGTTTCTTTGAACTAGAAGCCATTACTGTTCTTTATTATGAATGAAATCAAAGTGGACAAAAACACAAGTGCTGAATATGCAATGGTTTAGCAATACTGTGCAGCACACCACCCGTGCAACAGATAGACACCAACTGCACTGGTGACCGAATAACGACCAGTCCGGGGTAGCAACTTTCGTCCTGAACACGTACCGGTAAGCGTCGTGCGCAGTACTCGTCCGTCCTCCCTCACTCTCTCTAACTCTTCAACCGACTCTCTCTCTCTCTCTCTCTCTCTCTCTGTATGTGTGTGTAGTAGTAGTAGTAGTATCGTGTTACTAGATTTATAATACATATTTTCGTAATTGTTATTGTCTGAATAAATACAAAACTATATAATTATAAATGAAGAATGTTTCACATATTTGTGGTGGACCATTGTGGGCGCAATAATATAGTTCCGAAGCTGCCATGGCACCCGCGAGCTACAGTTTGGGGACCACTGACGTCCTAGAGCAGCTGGTCCAGCAACCCACTTGTACCCCGGATCGCTTCGGAGATCGGCCCAACATTCTTGACTTATTTCTGACTTCTAACCTTTCTTCTTATACTGTCAATCTTGTCTCTCCTTTGGGCTCCTCCGACCATTAACTTATCGCCGTTACCTGTCCTATCTCTCCAGCACGACCACCCGATCCTCCCAGCTAGTGGCACTTTGCCGCTGCTGACTGGGAGGCTCTTCGGCAGTACTTCTTTGATTTCCCATGGAATTACTTTTGCTTCCATGGCCGAGGACCCTCGGAGAATGCTGAATGCTTTTCCATGGTAATCCTCTCGAGCATGGAAGTGTACATTCCATTTTCTTCCTCTCAGTCTTATGCAAAAAAATCTTGGTTTACTCACGCTTGTTCTACTGCTGTCCACAACAAGGAGGAAGCATTCAAACGTTACCGACGCCTAAAAACTCAAGCATCTCATTCTTCCGATGTTTCTGCCCGGAATCAAGCCAAATCTGTTTTTCGACTTGCCAAGCACTCTTTCTTCAATAATAAATGCACTGAACTATCCAACTCTAGCTCTTCCCAAGCTTTCTGGCATCTAGCCAAAAACCTCTCCAACAATTTATCTTCCTCGTCTTTCCCTCCTCTTTTCCACTGTGATGTCACAACCGTCAATTCTTCCTCTGACAAAGCTGAACTCTTCACTCAAACTTTTGCTAGAAACTCCACCTGTGCTGATTTAGGTGCTATTCCTCCTCTCCCCTACAGGGGACCGACCGCTTTTTGGACGTGACTATGCTCAGAAAGGCAATTTTTAGCAACCCGGTATATGGCATCAACACCCATCCCTCTGTACTCAGTGAAAGTCCTGAAGCGATATTCAGTCTGGAAACATTTTATTTTTGTACTTATTTCAAACTTTCGCGGGTCGCAGGTCGCATAGCGTCGTAGGAAGTGCATTATGGTTTTCATACATGTAAAAAAAAAAATAGTCAAACCATGCATTTTTTGTATAAACATTACCTTCGAACATATTTTCCCTGGCAGTATCTGCTATCCCTACCCTAGTCACAGCTCTCGTGTAGATACACAGAGGAGAGAGAGTCAGTGTGCTTTGAGCTGCGGGCGAGTGAGGGTGTGGCTGGCCGGCTCGGTTGCCAGCCCTCTCTTGGCCTTAGCACCTCACGTAAGTTAGCGCACTAGTTAGAGCCACCAGAAATTAACCAAAAATGCTACAAGAATGATGCTGGTGTCATTGTAAAGGGCATAAAATTCCCTACAAACCTACTTTTCCGTTTTTTAAATTTCTTTCCCATTTCGACACAGCACCCCGAGACACGTGTCAGCTAATTTGTACCTAATTGTAAACACCCTCATTCCACGATTAGATGCACAATAGAAAAAATAGAGATGCTCATTTGAAATTCAACCTATTGTGAGTACCCTCAATGCAATAAAACAATCATACAACAACATATGTATTTTCCTTTAATTTTTAAAAAAGTCATAAATTTACACACTAATTCTTACCTAACTAAAAAAAACTAATTGCCCTAAAGAATTAAGATTACAGGAATCTCTCTCTTTTTAGGTCCCCCTATAAGTGTTTCAAATATTATTGAACTCAGACGAAATTCACTGACACCTTCATGAGTAAAAAGCGGTCGGTCCCCTAGTCCTTTGTACTTATGCCTAATATCCTAATCTCTTCTAAAGATGTACTTTCTACCTTCTCTAGGCTTAATACTACATGGCGTACAGGCCAGACGGTGTTCCTCCTGTTGTACTCAAAAACTGTGTTTCCGGGCTGACCCCCTGCCTAGGCAAACTTGTTCGTCTCCGTCTCTCCTCTAACGTCTTCCCTTCTTGCTGGAAGTTTTCTCTCATTCAACCTGTCCCAAAGAAGGGTGGCTGCTCTCAACCCTCCAACTATAGCTCAATTGCTCTCATCTCTTTTATCTCTAAAGTTTTTAAAACTATTCTTGCTTCTAAATTTCTTTAGCATTTCTCTTCTCATAATCTGCTCTCAGATTGCCAGTATGGCTTCCTTAAGAGTTGCTCTACTGGTGATATTCTTTTACATCTCACTAACACTTGGTCATCCTCCTTTTGGGATTTTGGTGAGACCTTTTCTATTGCACTATAGTGCCTAGACATATCGAAGGCCTTCGATAGAGTCTGGTACAAATCTTTATTTTTTAAACTACCCTCCTTTGGTTTCTATCCCTCAATCTGTGCCTTTGTCTCTTATTTCCTTTCCAGCCGTTCCATATTTGCGGTTGTGGACGTCCATCGCTCACTTCCTCATCCTATCAACTCCGGTGTTCCTCATGATTCTGTCTTATCTCTTATTCTCTTTCTAATTTTCATAAACGATCTTCTCAACTGTACCACCAGTGCCATCCATTCATACGCAGACGACTCTACCTTATACTACTCAATTAGTTTTCCGACTAGGCCTAGATGCCATAAACTTTGTATGACACACTCAACACCTACGTTTCCCTTGCTGGAATCACTAATCTTGGTATGATTTTTGTTTTTCTGGATATCTAGGATATTCAAGATAATGTACAACTTGCTGGATATTCACTGAATACACACATGAGTATTTAAATAATGTGTATGAACCAATGAGGGACTGGGGCGTTGACGTCTGTATACCAATGGGGCCTTCTATATATCTATCTATATTTTGCCTATCTATGATTTATGCATGGAAACGACCCATCTCCCCTCAATGTGCTGCTTCAATTGTCAGTTAGACCGAGTATATTCCTCTATGAATAGAGTTATTCATAATAGCTTTCGGTTTTGAATTATAGCCCCTACACGTCCTCAATCTTGTTTTGTTTTCCAGTAGATAATAATACTCTGATAAATGTGTTATCTTTCAATTCAGAGCCCTTTCAATCAAAGGTACTTTCAAATATACGCATCACATGCGATATTTTGTAAATGTAATGTTATTGATTGTCTTGTGATGTGCTGAAAATTTCACTTCATTAAAAGGCTGGCGTATTTTCCATATATAAAACAAGTTATTTTTAAATATCTTCGTCTTCATTCCTTCCGGTCATCGTTTCCAGAACAGTTTCAATTAATCTTACTATTATTGTTTGTAATTACAAACCCAACCTTTTTTCGTTAATCATTCTCGAAAATCTCTCCACATTTCTTCTTGCATTTCTTCGTGATGACCAAGCAAGGATGGTCGTTGTCTGCTTAATCTGTCTTTCTACAAACTTTAATTAAGCCTATTAAATTGTAGTACATGTATCCACTCCCTGTATTCGTTCATCATTACTTAATACTTTGCTCCGATCTCAATGCATTTTGTATGCTTTTGTTTAATACTGGCTTACTATCTATCTATCTATATATCTATATATCTATATATCTATCTAAATCACCTCCTTAATTAATTAAGCTAAACCTAAATAGGTAAATGGTAGGTGGTAATATGAGAAGTTTGTACTGTGTTTGGTGTTTATGTAATTATTGAAATTCGTTTTGTTATGCAAATTCAAGGAATCAATTGTGTATATACAGGGATATAATTATTTTGTCTAATAGCAAATATATTTAGTAAAGGGGAGATGGGTCGTTTTTCAGGTCCCCTTTCTCCCTCATGTTTAGCCCCATTAATTATCAGATGTTATAACGTTCGGCTCATTAGTTTGGCGATTAAAACTGTTCATGTCTGTTAGGTGTTGATGTTTCATTGGCGAGCGAGAGCGAGCCTGTAATTTAAGAGCAACCGGCCTTCGCCCGGGAAATTTTCTATCGAAAAACGTACAAATTTATCTTGAAAGGGGGTCTAGGGGAAATACTGTTACAGTATTTCTCCTCTCGCAGTCTTATTAAAATGATGATATCTTGAATGATCTCTCCTCTGTTGATCTGCACTCATCTTGCTCCCTTTGTATGTCTTTCCCTTATCCTATGGCTTACACTGCTTCAAGTTCCATGTGTCCAAACATTTTTAATGTAACGTACCATGAATTTGGCACCCTATTACTCTGCATTTTTTCTTTTGGAGGTTGGGGGGGGGGGGGGCCTTGTTTCAGGCAGATATGCCTTTTGTCTCCTTCATACACATAGGGAAATAACAGACAATAAAAGTAAGCATTCTAATCCTCTCAGGCTTGGAACTGCAATTAGCATAATTATGCAGGAAGAGGGCCCCTAAATGCACAGATACGCGATGAGCGTATTGTACTGTATATGTAAGGGTGTAGTGCTTGTTTTTTGGTTTCTTTATTATTTTAATAATTTGTACATCTTTCAGTTTCTTCCCTAGACCTCAATCAAAGGTTAATATAGTACCCCCTAGACTCCCTTTCAAGATAATGTTTTACATGTCCCGACCGAAGGCCGGTTCCTTCGAAAGTTACTGGCCTAAATGGTGTGAAAGGTCATAAAATTGAAAACGAAATGGGCCAAAAGGTGTTGAAATCGTCAAACCAATGGGCCGAACATCTTAAAATCTCAAGCCTAATATGCTAAACATGAGGGAGAAGGAAGGCATGACAAAAAACGCCTGTTTCCCCTTAAGGTGGTGTCACTCCTTTGTCCTTTGTACTCGAGCGATTGTTCGGTCAATGTTTTCGAGCAATTATAGGCTGGCAGGCTTCAAATGTCAGTTCTATCAGATATCTGCCACATGACATAATCTACCTTCAGTCTAGTTTCCGATCCCAATGTGAAAACGCCTCAAAATACAAAAACTTGCTCATTGAAAATGCCGGAAAAAGCGCTTGTGTGCACTGGTTTAACCCCTCCTGCCCGGTTGTCATTTTACAATGACACCGCGGCAGATGGGCAGGAGCCCGGGTGTCATTTTAAAATCCGTAAGCTTGAAAGCCTATTAAGCGTGGTTTGAAAACCGTGCGTCGAAACGTATGTAAACAAAGCCGGTCGGAGCGACGCACACCACAGCGCTACGTTTTGAGATGTGTGTGAATTCTCTATAACAAAGATAGGGCTAGGCCTATTACGACGTTTTTCGGCCAGATCGCCCGGATCTGAATGCTATCCTTTGGAAGGCAAGCCCGGGCAAGAAGGGTTAAGGGGGGAAGGTTGGTTTTTCTGGCTTCCTTTCTCCCTCATGCTTAACCCAATTAGTTATCAGATTTTAAGACGTTAGAAGATTTTAAGACCTTTCGCCCCATTTCTTTGTCAATATTAAGAATTTTGGTGTCATTTGGGTGTCAATTTTTTCCCGGTGAGCAATAGACAGACTGTATTTTAAGAGGGAAAAAGGTACAAATTTATCTTGAAGAAGGGTTATGGGGGGTATTTTTTGTTTAGCTTAATGAAAATATAGGAAATAAACAATAAACATAATAATAAGATCAATAAATGAGCGAATAAACAAGCCCATCCCGCCTTAGAACCCTTAGCGAGAACGCTCAGTATCACGATGGCAGTAAGAGCAGCACGAACAATCTGAATATTGACAAAGATATGGTACAATAGGTCTAAAATAATGGTTCGAACTTCATAAAATCTGAAAAATAATGGGGCTAAGCATGAGGGAGAAAGTATTTAAGACAAACGAGCCATCTCCCCGTAATGCATTCATCATTCTCGCAATCATAATTTAAAACGCCAAACCTTTTATAAAAATAGCTCTCACGTCCCTCAGACATGAACACTTCTTAATTATTGGCACTAATTTTTAACTCTCGTATCTTCACTATCATTTTGTAAATCATTTTTAGCACATTTTTCGTTTCTGCGCTATGTGTATCCTTCAATTTTGTCCATCATAGCTTTCTAGTGTTTCTGTCTAGTTTAATATATATATATATATATATATATATATATATATATATATATATATATATATATATATATATATATATATATATTGTCACTCCCAAATGAGTTTGTAGCCTGTATAATTTGTGAGGGAGTTATTATAGTTGCAAGGCCTGTTGTGGGAGGGGACCCTGTGTGAGGCTTGTAGCTAGCTAGCCCTCCTGGCTAGCAGGACGGCGCCTGTAGTCTGTGTGGCCGGTTGGCTATTACTATAATTAATTAGTTTATTAAGCCTTTGTGCAATTATTTCGTCTATCATAAGTTTACACAATATTGTCTTATGTTTTACTTGATTACTTTGTGTTGCGAGTGAGAGCCCAGGCTGTCTAGTTAATTGTATGTTCTGGCAGTGCCTGGTGCTCCCCCTTCTCTCCCTCGTCTGGTCGTGGGAACCAGAGCGAGTGTAGGAGCTTCACTCCTGCCCCGTCCCTTGAGATAGCAACATCCTTATCTGTCGGTGTTGGCTTGCTCCGTGTCTTCCCTTGAAAACCGCATTTTTCTTTTTGTTCGTTAGTTGATTGGAGCATAGCAGGGGCTGGAGTCATATTGAGCATATTGTTTTATTTTAATATCTTTAGTTTACTATAAATTACAGTATTCACTCCTTCTTTGGCAATCTTAACATAATTATAAGCTTCACCCTGTTCTTCTGTGCATTCTTTCCCATTGTTTAACTACATTGCCTATTGATATTACATGTATAGGTCTCCTTTATTATTGAAGTTGACGTTCACAGTGGTTTGGAAGTATGCTCAAGGATAACATATCCCCAACCTACTGGTATGTCAACTCTTGTGTTCCATGTCTTAGGTTAGTGCTCCAGACTCTCCCCCATGTTTCGGCTTTATATTATTCCTAATTCCTAAGCAATTGGGCATACTATGAAGTGTCTGGGAGTCTGGCAGCATTACATTTCCTCAGTTAGGTGCAGTCTAGAAGAGAAGGACTCTTAAATATTATACGCATTATCTACCGGACTCGGGGGCAATCGATATTTTTGTGTCTCCTTGTTGCTGCTTTAATAGAGCCAAGAGGAAGATAACCATTTTTCCTAGAGAACCTGCATGTCTTGGTGTTTGAGTCAGATATTAAGAGCGTGTCTGTTGCACGGTGAGGGTGCTATGGGCTAGGCTATTTGAGCATCTGTTTTCCCCTAGCCTCCCCTCGTAACAGTGGCGACCTCGCCTAGGAAAGTGTGATAGTATAGAGTTCTTGCGGTGTGAAGCAATTATGTTTAGATTGTCAGTAATTTTTATTGTGTAATTGAAAGTCTACGGACATAGTACTCTTATTTCATTAACCCGTGTCCACAACTATTGCTAAGATGTCGCATGTTGATTACATTCCTGTTCATATTGTGGGGAAGGAGGACGCCTTGCAGTTTATTACAACCCAACCTAGTCAAGAAGAGGTTGCTAGCAGGAGTAGTGATGAATTAAGATGTGTGTTGGAGGCGTATGGATGGAGGTGCAGTGGTATGTCTAAGGCAGAGTTAGTTCAAGAGGTGTGCAAGTTGGCTGCGCAGCCTAGGGGTCCTTATTTTGAAGCTAGTACTTGTGTTGGGGATGATGGCACCATCCTGCATGTGCCGCAGCGTCCTAACAGTCAGGTTAGCTATTAATCTACTGGGGCCCGGAGTGGAGCAACGACCTCAGAGCAAGGTGATACTGTAGTTAGACAGTCTCCTACTAATACCACCGCACCTGCCACCACACTTCCACCGTCAGCATTTAACCCTATCAGTTCGGCCCCTTCATTTTTACAGGGCTATGTTCAGGCCCCTATGGCCAGTACATTTGTTTCAAGTTATGCTAGCAATCCTCAGTATCCTCCTTCTTCCCCCCATGTGTCGTTGGCCACGCCCCAGCATTTCGATGCCACTCATACGGTGAGTCTCAGCACAATGGTCCCCCTTATGCCCAGTTTCCTCCTATAACCCCGATAGGGTCGAGAAGGAGTCCAGAGGTTGAGTTGCAGCTCAAGAGAATGGAGTTGGAACAGAGAGAGAGAGATAGAGAAGCAGAAGAGAGACAGAGAGAGAAAGATAGAGAGCTTGCGTTGAGGAAGATGGAGATAGACAGAGAGAGAATGCAGGCAGAGAGAGAGACAAAGATAGAGAGCTGGAGGTGAGGAGAATAGAGATGGAGGAGAAGAGAATACAGGTAGATTTGGAGAAGACGAAGTTGTTATCTAGTGGGCAAGGACGACAAGGGAACAGTGCTGGTCATGCATCTAGGGAGGAGGCAGAAGAGGTGTTGTTGTCTCGACGGCTGAAACTCGTGCCGGCCTTCGATGAACTTAAGGTTACAGAGTGTTTCTTACCTTTTGAGAAGAAGGCCCACGAGTATCAGTGGCCGGGGCACCGCTGGGCGGCGTTGGTGTCTAATGTTTTAAAAGGCAAGGCTCTCGATGCATACGATCGCCTAGAAGTGCAGGAGCTAGAGTATGAGGTACTTAAAGAGGCTGTGTTAAAGGCCTACGAGCTGTGTCCCAAGGCTTACAGGTTGGCCTTCAGGGGGGCTCAGAAGCGGCATGGGGACTCGCATGTGGAATGTGCCAGGTACCTGCGCGATATTCTAGCTAAGTGGCTGCATTCAGAGTCAGCTGGTACTTTTGAGGCGGCGTGTGAGGTTTGGCTGATGGAGCAGTTTACAACCATAGTTGAAAAGGACATTGGGGAAAAATTAAAAGAAAAGCGGTTTAAATCAATAAGGGAAGCAGCAGTTTGGGCTGATGACTTTGCACTAGCCCAGTGTGGCATGTGCATGGGGAGCATTGGTGACAGGAGAGACCGACCTGTGCATCAAGCAGCCACAGTATCAGCTCGCCCATCATCACCCAAAGGTACCACAAATAAGACACAACATTATACCCAGCCAGCAAGCTTCTACAGAAGTGAGATGTTATTTTTGCAAGCAAGTGGGTCATATTGAACCTCAATATGCTAAATGGAAAGCTACCCAGGATCCCAGGGCTGTCCAGTTGGTGGCGACATTAGGGGAGGTGCCTGTGAAAGGCAAGCCAGGTACTGGAGAGTTTGGGGGGCAGTGAAGGCCAGCGCGAAGCAGGGTAGTAAGCACTTTGCCGCCCCAGATGATATCACCACCTGAGCATAACCAGACTTCCCCTGATTGGTGTCAGCCATTCATGCACGATGGATCAGTACAGATCGGGGAGCAGACGTACCCTGTCAAGGTGTTTAGGGATACTGGTGCACAACAATCCATGTGTCGCAACCTGACAGGGGGACCTATTAGCACGGGAGAGTTTGTAATGTGCAGGGGAATCAACAGTGAACAATTCTGTGATTTAGTCCCGGTGACCCTAGAGTGCCCACTTTTGACTGCCGAGTGTAAGGTGTCCATGGTGGACACTCTGCCAGTTGAGGGGGTGGACTTTTTGCTCGGGACTGACTTGGCAGGGGATGTAGTTTTCCCGCCTCCTATAGTCGTCGCTGAGGCTGCTTTTGTACCCCCTGGTGGTGGTTGTTTGCAAGAAGATAACATAGACTCTATCTACCCTGTTGTTGCAGTGACCCAATCAGTGGCACATTTGGCACAACAGGTGGATGATTTAGTGGATGCGGGGGCCGACAGCCATGAGTGCGGGCCATCCCATGATGCACTACTAGATGACACTGGTCCGGAGACAGCTGTGGGCTTGGCTGACCCCAGTGAGGCTACCGATACTAGTAGAGGTGACCTAGTGCCGGACGAGGAGTCTGACATAGTGATACCGACTCAACCTTCTGATATTTTTGAGAGGTCAGAGGCCTTGATGGATCTACCTAGAAACAAACTGAGCAAGTTGCAGCAAGAGGACCCCAGTCTGGGCCTCCTGTTTAAGAAGGTTGGTACGACTGGTGGGAAGAACGGTAGAGCAGAGATTTTTGTTGTAAAGGGGGCATTGTGGAATCGGCAGTGGAAGCCGGATACGAACTCAGGCTTGGGGGAGGAGCAGTTAGTGGTGCCTGCCCAGTTCAGGGAGGAGCTGGTTAGGCTAACGCAGGTGGCACCACTGGCGGGTCATTTAGAGGTATGTGAGACTACTGATAGGCTACATTCTCATTTTTGGTGGCCTAAAATGTATGCATCGGTGGCTTCTTTTTTGATGTGTCATATTGGTAAGGTAGTTGGAGAACCCCACCCAGGAATACCCGTGGCACCTTTGATCCCTACACCTGCAGTTGAACCGCCATTGACTTGTGTCATAGTTGACATGGTTGGTCCCTTATTAACCACCAGTTCGGGAGATAAATACTTGCACCCTTTAATTGATACTACCACTAGATACCCGGAGGCTATCCCGGTTAGCAGCATGAACACAAAGATGAGAGGCCATTGTGACAAACAGGCTAAATCTAGGGTGTTCAAGGTGGGCGACAAGGCTTTGGCATGGTTGTCAGTTCAGGGTCGACCCATGGCTGCTAAGTTTTGTGGTCAGTATCAGGTCATTAAGCAGATTGGTGAGGTTGACTATGTAATAGATACGCCCAACCATCACATAGCCTCCCAATGCTGCCCTAGTAAAATGTAACAGCCCTTCCATAGACCGACTGCATCGGGCCGTGGCGCTGAAGAAGGTGATGTTGCGCAGGCAGGTGTAGCCGCAAGGAATGCGGGGGTGCCCATGTATGGTATCGGCGGGAAGCCTTAGCACTTAAGAACTGTGGGAGTGACTGCACAGGTGGTAGAGATTGTTCCTCTCATGACCTGGCTGTATTAGGGACGGAGGTGGAGAAGGAGGGACACTATAGTTCAGAGGCTGCGGTCCTGACTGGGTTGTGGGAGGGCAATGGGAATGTTGTTCTTCGAGATAAGTTGCAACCTCTTGTTCCTAAGTGCCAAGAGGAGTTGTTTACTAGGCTGTGGCAGTACTTCCGCATGTACCGTATAAATCCTGCTCGACAGCCTGTCTTAAACGCAGAGCTGGACTGCATGTTGACGAAGGGTCTGAGGGATAAGGGATATCGTGAGTGGTCTTGGCTAGTGACTTTGCAACCTGAGTTGAGTGGCATGATCCGTTTTTGTGTCGATTGCAGTAGTGTTGGTGCATTATCCCTGACATTACCATTACCATATCCATTACCCAGAGTTGACGACCCCATAGACCGCATCGGGGCTGCCTCGTTTATCACTAAGGTGGAAATAGTGAAAGGTTATTGGCAGGTCCCGTTGCCAGAGAGAGCGAAGAGAAGTGCCAGTCTTGTGATGGACTGGGCAGTTTATCAGCATCAGGTGTTGTTTTGCTGCCGGAACACAGTTTGGATGTGCGGCATGTTAAGGGCACTGATAATGTTCTGGCTGATTGTTTGTCACGGGAGGGTATGTTTTAAGGAGAACCCTCGCCGCTCAGTCAGTGTTGGTGTAGCCTCCTACTTTGGTTTGATTAGCATGTTTATGTCTGGTGCTTGTTGGTTGCCGTATGTAGCCCAGCGTAGGGTCGTAAAGTAGGAGTTGCTGTGATTCTGTATAGAAGAAAATATTTAAATACAAATATATAAAAACTATAAAAATACTAAAAAGACTGTAGTTGTGTATGTCTTGTAGTGTTATTGAAGTATGAACAGTCTGTTGTTTCAAGATGCACCAACAGACTCCCCCTGAGTGTGAGGGTGTTACTCCCAAATGAGTTTGTAGCCTGTATAATTTGTGAGTGAGTTATTATAGTTGCAAGGCCTGTTGTGGGAGGGGACGCTGTGTGAGGCTTGTAGCTAGCTAGCCCTCGTGGCTAGCAGGATGGCGCCTGTAGTCTATGTGGCCGGTTGGCTATTTACTATAATTAAATAGTTTATTTAGCCTTTGTGCAATTATTTCGTCTATCATAAGTTTACACAATATTGTCTTATGTTTTACTTGATTACTTTGTATTGCTAGTGAGAGCCCAGGCTGTCTAGTTAATTGTATGTTCTGGCAGTGCCTGGTGCTCCCACTTCTCTCCCTCATCTGGTCGTGGGAACCAGAGCGAGTGTAGGAGCTTCACTCCTGTCCCGTCCCTTGAGATAGCAACATCCTTATCTGTCAGTGTTGGCTTGCTCCGTGTCTTCCCTTGAATACCGCATTTTTCTTTTTGTTCGTTAGTTGATTGGAGCCTAGCAGGGGCTGGAGTCATATTGAGCATATTGTTTTATTTTAACATCTTTAGTTTACTATAAATTACAGTATTCACTCCTTCTTTGGCAATCTTAACATATAAGCTTCACCCTGTTCTTCTGTGCATTCTTTCCCATTGTTTAACTGTATTGCCTATTGATATTACATGTATAGTTCTCCTTTATTATTGAAGTTGACATTCACAGTGGTTTGGAGGTATGCTCAAGGGTAACATTCAACTCTTGTGTTCCATGTCTTAGGTTAGTGCTCCAGACTCTCCCCCATGTTTCGGCTTTATATTATTCCTAATTCCTAAGCGATTGGGCATACTATGAAGTATCTGGGAGTCAGGCAGCGTTATGTTTCCTCAGTTAGGTGCAGTCTAGAAGAGAAGGACTCTTAAATATTATACGCATTATCTACCGGACTCGGGGGCAATCGATATTTTTGTGTCTCCCTGTTGCTGGTTTAACCCTTCTTTAGCGGGGCCCGACTTAAGTCTGTATAGAGAACACCTGCCCAAAGAGCGGGGCCCGACTTAAGTTTGTGTGCAATTTTGGAGCAATATTGGCTCTGAGAGAGAGACGAGCGGTGGGCGGAGCATAGGTCGGGCTCTGACCGTTCGCCATGGGTCCCGCGGGCCTACTGACGTTTACTCCACACACATCCACCCTCCCTCCCTAACTACATAGGGTATTATGTCAAGAAATTACCGTATTTTAGGGATTTTTCCTTCGTCTTGCACGATCGTTGCAAGAGAACGCATGGTCGTAGGAGGATGGTTCTGGTGTCATTGGAAAGCTGAATTAACGCCCTTTCAGGGATACATAATTGTATTACGCTCTGACTCTTATTTATGCATGAAAAAGATCACGGAAACAAGGCCATTTAGGGTAAAACCACCCGCTTGGCGCGGTAGTAGAACTTCCTTACG
>JBAKBP010034171.1:0-20987 GCA_037953745.1 Lithodes maja | reverse complement strand
AGTAGGTGGAGGTGTTTGTGAGAGCTAGCTGGATTACTCTGTGTGTAGGTGAGACACAGACAGAAACAGGAGGGAAGCCAGACAAATGAAACAGGAGTTCCAGCAACTCTTTATCACCTGCCTATGAGGCCTCCCCTGGGTATTGCCTATAGGTATGATAATGGTCGTGTATATTACTGTATAATGATCGAGACATAATTTCTTCCATAACTCACTATTAGTATAAGTATTTCTAAAGTATATGCTACAATTACTATTATTATTTTTTGTTAGTTTGCTCCCCAGACCTCCATCAGACTTCAAAAAAATACGCCCCAGGAACTCCCTTCAAGATATATTTGTACATTTTTCGATAGAAAACATCCTGGCCAAAGACCTGTGGAGACGAGTCCGAGTTCGCTCTCCAGCCAGGTGGCCGTGGCACTGAAGGATATGAACCATGTCCTCTGGACATATGCAGCTCTGACAAAGGCAAATGTAGCGCAACATTAGCGATATTCGCTCAGTATTAGCGAATATTTGCCGATGTCTATGGTAGCGCTGCGGATGAATCCCGCACGCTACGAAACTCGCTCTGGTGTAATTTTGAAGCTATTGTCTTCTAGTTTTTTGCTGAATAAATTTAATTTCATTCAGACACTTGGTCAATCATTATGGAGTGCCTGAATGAGCTCTAATATAACGGGAATATGCCCGCAGCATAAGTGTTAAAGTTGATTCAACAATAACCAACCTCCTCTTTCCTGCAGGTGAAACTGTTTACAAGTGCCATCGGTGGGGAGGTGAGCGTCAAAGTGCCCTTCAAGATGATGAGGCGTCCCACCATAGACGATGCTTCCACCAACACCACTCCACAGATGACTCAGGTATTTAATGCACGATTATATTTATTTCTTTATTCTTATCTAATTTCGTCTTGTTTGCTACCCCCCTTTTTACTTTTTATGTGAGTTTCGTTGTGTGTTTGTGATGTGGTTCGTTTATGTCGTATGTTTATTTTGAAGGTTTAATAATTATAATGAGACTTTAATTTGACGGTTTGTTTTCCTGATTATTTTATTTTATTTTTATTTTATTTTATTTTATTTTATTTTATTTATTTATTCAGGTATTTTCAAAGTTTATCATGTTTTCTTTACTTTTCTAGCTGTTTCTCTATCTAACTACTTCGTTTTGCTACCCTTCTAATGATTTTTTTTCCAATTTCAACTCTGCTATATTTTCCATGACTATTTTTCAATTATCTAAATTTTGTTTCTAATCTAAAAAAAATTCTCTATCAAGTTATCTCTTTTTGCTATAAAAAAAATTGTTTTGTGAATTTCAACTCTGCAATCTTTTCCATGACTAATTGCTCAACCATTTTGCAAGCGCTTTTGATGCACGTGTATTGTTATGTGTGTTTATGTTGACTATGCTTCCACCTATGGTGACCCTGGTCTCTGGGTCTTCTCCTGGGTGACCTAGATGTGTGTAAATTTGTGTTTTGTCTGTGTGTGTTCGTTGTTTTATGTTGTGTTTTGTGTTTTCCCTGTTCTTGCTCTGTCTTGAGGCGGCCACACCCAAGAAAAGAAAAGAAAATAATAAAATAGAACTAAATAGAAAATAAAAAATAAAAATAGGAAAAGTGGGGATTGGGCCTGAGCATATAGATAGATAGATAGATAGATAGATAGATAGATAGATAGATAGATAGATGCTTCCACCAACAATACTACACAGTTGAATCGGGTATTACACGCACAATTAGTTATTTATCTATCTAATTATCTTGTGTAGCTACCTCCCGTTTTCCTTCTTTGTTAATTTCAACTTTATCTTTGCTATGACTTCGTTCGATCATTTGTGCAAGCGTTGTTTAATTAACTTGTCTTGTTACACGTTTATAACGTATGTATCGCATGTCTATTTGGACGGTTTAAGGGGAGGTTTTTAGTTTGGTCTCTAGACCTCCATCAAGCTTAAGATTACACCCCCTTGAGCCCCTTTCAAGATAAATTTTTACATTTTTCGGTAGAAAAATGTCCCGGCTGAAAGCCGATTCCTCTTAAATTACAGGCTCGCTATCGCTCGCCAGGATAAAATCAACACCTAAATTGCAGGAAAGGTCTTAAAATTGACGGAAATGGGGCAAAAGTTCTTAAAATCGCCAAACTAATGGGGCGACTGTCTTAAAATCTCAAAAGCAATGGGGCTAAACATGAGGGAGAAAGGGGTCCAGAAAAAAAATCCCTCAAGTCGATAATTATCTCCCCTTAATATGATGGGACTTCAGGGGAGATGGGCGTATTTAGTTGCTTATTCAAATTTTGTGTTATTTTATTAGTTTCCTCGCTAGACCACCATCAAGCTTTAAAAAAACACCCCTAGACCCCTCTTCAAGATAAGTGGCCAGTTCCTCTTAAATTACAGGCTCGCTATCACTCGCCAGGATAAAATCGACACCTAAATGGCACGAAAGGTCTTAAAATTGACGAGGAAATTGGGCGAAAGGTGTTAAAACCGTCAAAGTAATGGGCCGAACGTTTCATAATCTCAAAACTAATGGGGCTAAACATGAGGAAGAAGGGGGTCCAGAAAAACGACCCCTCTCCCCTTCAACCCACTATAGACGTATTTCAAGCACGATTGTATATTTTCTTTTTCTTTATCTAATTTCGTCGTTTTTGCTACCCCATGTTTATGTTGTATGTGAGTTTCGTTGTGTGTTTGTGGTGTGGCTCGTTTTAAGGGGAGGTATTTAGTTTGTTCCCCAGACCTCCATCAAGCTTAAAATTACACCCTCTTGAGTCCCTTTCAAGATAAATTTGTACATTTTTCGGTAGAAAAATTTCCCGGCCGAAGGCCGGTTCCTCTTAAATTACAGGCTCGTTATCGCTCGCCAGGATAACATTGACACCTGAATTGCACGAAAGGTCTTAATATGGGGTGAAAGTTCTTAAAATCGCTAAACTAATGGGGCAAACGTTTTATAATATCAAAAGCAATGGGGCTAAACATGAGGGAGAAAGGGGTCAAGAAAACAATCCCTCAAGTAGAGATCTGCCCTTAACGTGGTGTGTTTACTTTGAAGGTTTTTAGGATAAGACCTAGACCTATTATAGCCAATGTTTCTATCCATAGTGTACAGTTGATTCAGGTATTCCACGCACGATTAGCTGTCTATCTCATGTTCTATTAAAGGAGAGACTGACAGTTTGTTTGGTCTAGTTATTCATTTATTCATAATTTTTTTTTTAGTTTCCTCCCTAGACCTCCATCAAGCTTAGAAAAACACCCCCTAGACCCCCCTTCAAGATAAATTTGTACATTTTTCGGTAGAAAAATGTCCCGGCCGAAGGCTGATTTCTCTTAAAATTGTAGGCTCGCTTTCGCTCGCCAGGAAATAATCGACACCTAAATGGCACGAAAGGTCTTAAAATTGACAACTTAATGGGGCGAAAGGTGTTAAAATAGCCAAACTAATGGGCCGAACGTCTCATTATCTCAAACCTAATGGGGCTAAACATGAGGGAGAAGGGGGACCATAAAAACGACCCACCTTCCCTTAATTTTCAACGATCTCTATATTTGTATGCGCTTTTACCAATCAAATTCCCTATTTTTGCTACTTGTTTAGGATTCATGTTTGTCACTTTCAACTCTAATATCTGTTACATGACTATTTCTGAACTCTTTGGGCTTTTATCGTTATGTGTTTGTGATGGGGTTAGTTTTATGTGGTATGTTTATTTTGAAGGTTTATTAGGATAAGACCTAGACGTATTACAGTCAATGTTGCTATCAATAATGCATAGTTGCCTTTAGGTATTTAATGAATGATTAGTTATTTGTTTTAATTTATTCTTACTAGTTACCTATCTAATTACTCCCATCTAACTTCTACCTAACTTCTAACTAACTTCTTATCTAACTATTTCAGCTATCTTCTCCATGACTATTTCTACCTAACTTCTTATCTAACTATTGCAGCTATCTTCACCATGACTATTTCTACCTAACTTCTTATCTAACTATTGCAGCTATCTTCACCATGACTATTTCTACCTAACTTCTTATCTAACTATTGCAGCTATCTTCACCATGACTATTTCTACCTAACTTCTTATCTAACTATTGCAGCTATCTTCACCATGACTATTTCTACCTAACTTCTTATCTAACTATTTCAGCTATCTTCACCATGACTATTTCTACCTAACTTCTTATCTAACTATTTCAGCTATCTTCACCATGACTATTTCTACCTAACTTCTTATCTAACTATTTCAGCTATCTACTCCATGACTATTTCTACCTAACTTCTTATCTAACTATTTCAGCTATCTTCACCATGACTATTTCTACCTAACTTCTAACTAACTTCTTATCTAACTATTTCAGCTATCTTCTCCATGACTATTTCTACCTGACTTCTTATCTAACTATTGCAGCTATCTTCTCCATGACTATTTCTACCTAACTTCTTATCTAACTATTTCAGCTATCTTCACCATGACTATTTCTAACTAACTTCTTATCTAACTATTTCAGCTATCTTCACCATGACTATTTCTACCTAACTTCTAACTAATCTAACTTTTTCAGCTATCTTCTCCATGACTATTTCTAACTAACTTCTAACTAACTTCTTATCTAACTTTTTCAGTTATCTTCTCCATGACTATTTCTACCTAACTTCATATATAACTATTTCTTCTGTTCTTCTCAATGACTATTTTTCAACTAAATCTATTTTTTCTTATTATTTAACTATCTAATTCCCTATTTTTGCTATTGTTCTCATTCCGTTTTTCAATGTCAACTGTTATTTTTTTTTGCTACCTTTTCGCAACCCTCTCTACTTTTTCTGACTATTTGCCTATCAGATTATGTCGTTTTACTATCCTTTGTCTCTTATGTGTTGTATTTAAACGCTGCTATCGTTTGCATGACTATTGTTTCAACTATTTCAGCTTGTATTGTTACGTGTTTTATGTTGTTCGTTTCTATATGTTCTTTTTAACTTTTTTTAGATTTTTTTATTTATGTATATATTATGATTTTTAGTTTCCTCCCTAGACCTCCATCAAACTAAAACAAAAAAAAAATCACCTCCAAGACCCCCCCCCCCCCCCCCCTCCCCCCCTTCGAGATATATTTGTACATTTTTTTTTCGGTAGAAAAATGTACTCGCTCACCAGGAAAAAAATCAACACGTAAATGGCACAACAGTTCTTAACCCATCTTACAATAAACAAAACTCCGCACAACACAAAAAAACACCCACATTTCATAATTTCACCACCATCAGACAAGACCGGGCTGTCGGCGGGGGCGGTGGACTCATCACCCTGGTACACAGAGAAATATCATACATAGTAACCAGTGTACAAACCAAATCCCTCCTCCCCCCAAATGATAACACAACAGAAATACAGTCAATTAAAATACGCACTGGCAACAACTCCAACATAACCATCATAAACACATACATCCCTCCCCAAACATCCCCTACAGTACCAAATGAATACAGACCACACTTAGAACACATCACAAACACCCCACACACCCCACACATCATCATGGGTGGTGACTTCAACGCCAAGACGTCGGCCTGGTTTGTCGACAACCCCGACACAGACAGAGGGCTGGTACTACAAAACCAAACCGATAACCTCATCATCCTTAACGACATCCATCAACATACCCATATTCCTCACCAAGCCCTCTATAACCCATCATCTCCAGACATCACCTTTTGCTCCCCAGAACTCGCCCCCACAACATCCTGGAGGGTGGTCAGAACCTTAGGCTCTGACCACCTCCCGATCATTATCACCACCAAAACCAGACTAACCCCAGCTAGCCACAAACACACATACACCAATTATAAAAGAGCTAACTGGGAAGCATTCACAAATGAGACAGAACAACACTTCACAACTCTAAACAGTACACCCATCACTAACATCAACAATGCTGTACACATACTCAATAAAACTATCCAAAACGCTGACAAGAAACACATTCCAAGAGGTAACAGAAAAAGACACAACCCAACTTCACACCAGAAATTCAAAACCTCATCAGACAACGCGACATACTGAAACACTCCCCAGCACCCCACACACAAGACATCACACAACAAATTCAAGCACTCAACACCCAAACTAACAACAAAATACAAGAACAACAAAAACTAAATTGGAATAACTTCCTACAAACACTTGATCACAAAACAAACTCCAAAAAACTCTACAAAACACTAAACAGCATCACACTTTCCAACAGCAACACAACACAATCACATGCTGCAATCACAACAACAGACTCTACTCCTTCATGTAAACAACAAGCAAACACTCTCATCAATCACTTCTCACATGTCAGCCACCTAAAACCTCACAAAGACGACCGACGTGTCATCCGACGTAAGAGACAATTCCCCACAGACCCTGACTATACACCCTTCACCAATCACCAGACAAAGCATATCATCAACAATCTCAAGCACTCACCCACCTGTGGCCTAGACAACATAAGCAACATACACCTCAGACACCTGGGACCACAAGGCATACAAGCACTCACTAACATATCAAACTACAGCTATTCACACAACACAATACCAGACATTTGGAAGCATGGTATCATCATCACATTCCCCAAACCCAACAAAGACCCCACGCTACCCTCCTCGCACCGCCCCATCACACTCCTTTGCTCCCCCTCCAAAGTCATGGAACGCCTAGTATTACAACTAATTACACCTGACCTACCCCTAGCTACAACACAACATGGCTTTAGGCCACTGCACTCCACAAACACTCTTCTCACAGACCTTACACAAAGAGCTTTCGACGGCATCAACTCAGCTAGACCACCACACAGATCACTATTAGCCACACTCGACATTAGTAAAGCCTTCGATGCCATCCCCCGCCACAACCTAACAAACAAAATCTACAACACAAACATGCACAACAACACAAAAAGGTGGCTGGCCAACTTCCTAGCAGGCAGATGTGCACACGTATCTTTTGCCGGTCAGTCATCTAAAATCAGAAACTTTCCAAACGGAGTCCCACAAGGATCCGTCCTATTGCCCGCACTCTTCAATCTGTACATGCACGATATAACTACACCCAATACGCCCCAAATAAACTTAGCCTCCTATGCAGATGACATAACACTCACATGCACACACCATGACCCAAAAAGAGCAACAGATCTCCTTCAACCCTATCTCAACACACTACATGGCTGGTGCACTACAAACAGACTTAATCTAGCCCCAGCCAAATCCACCGCAACCCTGCTCACAAGTTGGACAGGAGAACACGAATACATCCCTCAACTCACCATAAACAACACACCCCTAACACATACACACACACCCAAAATCCTAGGAGTAACATATGATACTCATATGACATTCAAACAGCACACCACAAACATTAAAAAGAAACTGACACCCAGACTTAACACCCTCAGGTCACTTGCTCACACAAAATTTGGACACAACAAAGAAACTACCACCACAGTATATAAACAATACATAAGATCAGTGATGGAATACGCAAGCCCAGCCTGGGCTTCTAACCTAGCTGAAACACATCATAAGACCTTACAGACTATTCAAAACAAAGCCCTGAAGATCATTACAGGCTGCACAGCTACTGCACCCACAGATCACCTACATCAAGAAACCAAAATCCTCAAAGTCAAAGACCATCTGGACATGAGAGGCACTCAATTCCTGGCAGCAGCCTCCACGAACCAAGACCACCCACTAAACTACATGGCAACACACCCACAGACACCAAGAAATATAAAAACAACACCCAGCACACGGTATCACACACAATTATTGTCCTCTCTCCCTCCCTGCCCACCCCGAACCAACTTCCAGAAGCACATCCATACTCATATCTCTCACCGATCCATCCACTCACTCACAGACAACACGCAGCTGCATGCACGACCTCCCGAAATCCATCCTTCCGAATCCTTCCTTCCTCGCGAGGACAGAGTCCACCTGGCCAGGCTGAGATGCGGACACCATCCAGCTCTCCTGAGCTATCAGAAGAGACTGGATGACTCCATTGTCGACGCCTGCCCGGGATGTAACACAGCACCCCATACCATTAAACACATCATAGAAGACTGCATTTCACACAACCACTTACGCCAACAACACAATCTACACTCAATGAGAGCTCTGTGGGAAAGCCTGATCGTGGCCATGGCCTTCCTCAGGGACTCGGAGCTGTTCGGCCAGGCAGCTTAGGGAACAACAACAACAACAACAACAACAACAGTTCATAACGCTCTGACGCACATGATGATGCGATCGCGTCCTAAGGCACTTGCGCCCTGGCGCACGTGTGGATGCGATCGCGTCCTTAACCCCTATATGAAATTCGGTAAAACTACACTAAAAACGTAATCGCGTCCATTTAGGACGCGATATATCTAGTCTACTAGTCCATATGTGGAGGTATCAGGCAACAATTCATAGCTGGGTGAGCTGGGTGAACGGGAACAATGAAAAAACGTTAGCTGCCCCAGACCGTGTGTCGCTTGTCCATGGAACTTAAAAAAACTTATTCAGACCTGAGAGGGTTAATATTTTAAAGAAATGGCCCAAAAGATCTTAAAATCTCCAAACTAATGGGGTGAAAGATCTAAAAATCGCCAAACTAATGGGGTGAACGTCCTATAATCTCAAAACTAAAGGGGTACCTATCGAATTATCTTTGTTTGCTTCTGTTCATGATTTTGTATTTTATTCTTTTCTTTTTTTAACTTCAAATCTGCTACTCATTCTGCAAGCGCTTTTCATTAATGGGGGGATGGATGCTTTTTCTGGCCCCCCCTTCTCCCTCATGCTTTGCCCCATTAGTTTTCAGATTGTAAGACGTTTGGCCCATTAGTTTGTCGATTGTAAGACCTTTCGTCCAATTCTTGTCAATATTAAAGCATTTCGTGCCATTTAGTTGTCGATTTTCTTCCTGGCGAGCGATAGCGAGCCTGTAATTTTGGAGGAACCGGTCTTTGGCCAGGACATTTTTCTACCGAAAAATACTAAGGGGAGGTTGTTACTTTGCTCCCTAAACCTCCATCAAGCTAAACAAAAATATTTATAAATTAATATTTTGTTTTTCTTCTATGTGAAAAACAAAGAGTTCACCTTTGTCAGAGGAAGAAGTGACTGTGGTGCCGTCAGAGTGGAAAAGAGGAGGGAAAGACGAAGAAGAAAAATAGTTGGAGAAGTTTTTGGCTAGATGTCAGAATGCTTGGGAAGAGCTAGAGTTGGTTAGTTCAGTGCATTTATTATTGATGAAAGAATGTTTGACGAGGCGAAGAACAGATTTTGCTTGAATCCGGGCAGAAACATAAGAAGTATGAGATTCTTGAGTTTGAAGGCGACGGTACCGTTTGAATGCTTCCTCCTTATTGCGGACAGCAGTAGAGCAAGCTTGAGTAAACCAATATTTTTTTGCATTAGACTGAGAGAAAGAAAATTGAATGTATACTTCCATGCCCGAGAGGATTACTTCGGTAATGTGTTCAGCACTCTTCGAGGATCCCTGGCTACAAAAGCAAAAGTCATTCCATGGGAAATCTAAGAAATACTGCCGAAGAGCCTCCCAGTCGGCAGCGCCAAAGTGCCACAAGCGCCGCCAAGTGCTGGGAGGATCGGGTGGCCGTACCGGAGAGATAGGACAGGTGACAGAGATAAGTTTATGGTTTATAGTTTGACCATTTTATGCCCATTTGCCCCATTTCTTTGTCAATATTAAGACCTGCGGACACTAACTTTCATTGGGGGGGCATTAGTCTCCCTCCAACGCTGGTATGCAAGACGAAGGGGGCGACGACCCCCTCCAACCGCACTCCTCCACCAACCCCCCTATGGCGGCCGAAGAGGAAATGGTAGAAGCGGAGGAGGAGGAGGAGAAGAAGAAGAGGGAGGAGAAGAAGGAGGAGGAGACGAAGAACGGAGGAGCGACGGAAGGGAAGCGGAAAAGAGGAGGAGGCGGCGGCAGCGGAGGAGGAGGAGGAAGGAGAAGATCACCGGCCGCAGTCACCACGCGCTGTTTTAGCATCTGTCGCCTTTGTCTCGGTTTGTCCCATTTGTGCATTGCTCATTCACCTGCATCGGTCTTGGCACGATCAGTTCCTAGTAAACCCCCCCTGCTGCACTCACTCCCCAAATCGCTCATGACACTTTTCTGACATAGAGTCCCCCCCCCCCTCCTTGCACTCGCTCCCCGCATCGCTTGTGACATTGTTCTGCACAGTGTTTCTGTGTCCATACGCAATAGGGTCTCTCTTTTGTTTACATAGAGTCCTCCTCCCCACCCCTGCACTCACTCCCCGCATCGTTCGTGACACTTTTCTGCACTATGTTTCTGTGTTCGCACTCAATACGTCTCTCTTTTGTTTATAAAGAGCCAACCCTCCGCCCCACCCCTCACAAATGTTTCTAGGCACTTTCCCCTGCATCACTTGTGCTTTCTCCCGCAATGACTTCTCGCACCGTCCATGGTACTATTCTGCACCGTGTTTCTGTGCTCGCACGCATTAGGTCTCTCTGTTTTGTTTACATAGACCCCCCCACCCCTTCCCCCCTCACTCACTCCCGGCATCGCTCGTGACACTTTTCTGCACTATGTTTCTGTGTCTGCACACAATAAATCTCTCTTTTTTTTGTTCAATAGAGTCCCCCCCCACGCCCCGCGCTCACTCCCCACATCGTCTATGGTACTATTATGCACTGTGTTTCTGTGTCCGCACTCAATATGTCTCTTATGCTTACACAGAGTTGCCCCTCACACATTTTTCTAGGCACGTTCCCCCTGCATCATTCGTGTATCCTCCTGCAATGGCTTCTCGCATCGCTCGTGACACTTTTCTGCACTATTTATCTGTGTCCACATGCAATAAGGCTCTCTCATTTGTTTACACAGAGCCCCCCACCCCCCCCTCACACATTTTTCTAGACACTTTACCCTGCATCATTTGTGTATCCTCCCGCAATGACTTCTCGCGTCGTTCATGGCACTATTCTGCACTGTGTTTCTGTATCCGCACGAAATAAGGCTCTTATGTTTACACGAGCCCCCCGCCCTCCCTTACACGTTTTTCTAGGCACGTTCCCCCTGCATCATACGTGTATCCTCCTGCAATGGTTTCTCGCGTCGTTCATGGCACTATGGTTCTGTATCTGCCGCAATATGTCTCTCTCTTTTGTTTATATGGAAGCCCCTCCTCCCCCCTCCCTCCTTCACACATTTTTCTAGACACTTTACCCCTGCATCATTTGTGTATTTTCCCACAATGGCGTCTTGCATCGTTCGTGGCACTATTCTGCACCATGTTTCTGTGTCCGCACGCAATACATCTCTCTCTTTTGTATATTTGGAGCCCCCCTCCACCCCCACCCCCCCACACACACACACCTCCCTCTCTCACACATTAGAGGCTGGGCTCTTTCAATTTATATAATTGCATTGCTTCTACGTTCATGTCTAGTGTTAGTTACGATGTTTTGAAGTTATAGTTTTTCCGCAAATATGTTAGCTTGTCCGATCCCTTATGACCATGGTATTGCCGTGCCATGTTTTCTATCAATCAACCAACTAATCAATCAACCTTCATACATTATTCCAAGCACTTTTCTCTGCATCATTCGTGGCACCAATTTATGCTAAGCCTCGTTGTCTACATGCATCGTTCGTATCCCGGCATCGCTCGTATATCTTCCCACACTGCCTGCTCGCATCATCGTTTGTGGCACTATTCTGCACCTTGTTTCAGTGTCCTCACGCATTGTTTTTGGCACTTTACAGACTCATTCTCCTTAACCCCCTGGGCCCCAAGCGAT
Source organism: Lithodes maja (assembly GCA_037953745.1). Taxonomy (NCBI): domain Eukaryota; kingdom Metazoa; phylum Arthropoda; class Malacostraca; order Decapoda; family Lithodidae; genus Lithodes; species Lithodes maja. Next base: position 9,112 of record JBAKBP010034171.1, on the reverse strand, counting down.
TTAACCCATTGCCTGCGGGAGATGTTCCTGAACGCCATGGCAATTTACAGCAATATATTTACAGGTATTTAAAGCCTCTTAACCCTTGTCTAGTGGGGTGTTTTGGGCTCATTTGGGCATATTCAGGCCCTCCTGCATGATAAATCAAGCATCTGCATGAACAAAAAATTATTTAGCAAAAAACTAGGCACTAAAAGCTTCAAAATGAGACCAGAACGAGCTACGTAGCACTCGTGGTTCTCTTACAGTGATGCCACGAACATGGGAGTTAGCATATATCGGTATATTTTTCCCAGCTATGCTCACTACTGGCTACACTGCCGGCCTCTCGTGAACACAGGGAACATGAGTTAATGGGCGGCGGTAAGCCCTGGGAGTCGGCTGTCTGGCCCGCTGTGCTCCCGGCCATTTGCACTCGATTTTAACCCTTTAAAAGCCTTAATAATGCTCCTAACTTGCTGCAAATTGGTGCACGACTTAAGTCGAGCGCCGCCAATAAGGGGTTAAAGCCTGTAAAATCAAGTGCGAGGGAGCGGGAGCATGACAGGCAAAACTTCCTTCCCCCAGCCAGGCGGCCGCGGCACTGAGGGCTCTGAGTCAGAGTCTCGCAAGATATACAGTGCTGCCAAAGGCAAATGTAGCGCGACAATAGCGATAATTGCTCATTTTAGCGAATGCCTATGGTAGCGCTGCGGGTGAACCCCGCGAGCTACAAAGCTCGTTTTGGTGTCATTATGAAGCTATTTTTTTCTTCTAGTTTTTAGCTGAATACATTTTATTTCATTCAGATACTTGCCTAATCAATCAGGAGTGCCTGAATGAGCCCTAATATGGCGGAAATAGGCGTAAATATTCCCGCAGCCAAAGTGTTAATAAAAAAGTACACCTCAGGACCAGTCACTTGTCAATTTTGTTTGTCCTGAAAACTCATGGGATGGGTTAGTAATGAAGGAAAAACAACATAAAACTACTCACCTAGGTCATTTGGGGGTCCTGGTGGGGGAAAGTCACAATTAACATAGGGTGATGGGAAGGCAATATAGTGGTAAATCACTCCCGCACGCACCCACACCCACGCAGCTGGACTTTAGGAATTGCCAACCATCGGTATTGTTCCGTGGGATCCTAAAGTAGTTCTCATACAAATCTGAACCCTCTAGGTGCCATAGGACGAGAGTAATTGAGGCGGACGCAACCATAACTGTGCGTTCCATACATAGGCGACGCATAACGTGCATCCCTGGGGTCAAAGGGCCGTTTTTTTGGTCTATTCGTTCATTTATTCATTTAATTTTTAGTTTCCTCGCTAGACCTTTATCAAGCTTAGACAAACACCCCCTAGAAACCCCCCCCCCCCCCCAACGTAATTTTGTAAATTTGTTGGCAGTTCCTCTTAAATTACAGACTCGCTTTCGCTCACCAGGAAAAAATCGACACCTAAATGGCACGAAAGGTCTATTAATTGACAACGAAATAGGGCGAAAGATGTTGAAATCACCAAACTAATGGGCTGAATGTCTTAAAATCTCAAAACTAATGGGGCTAAGCATGAGGGAGAAGGGGTCTCAAAAAAGCAACTACCGGCCCCTTATTATATATCACACTTTCGCTTACGCTAATCCCATGCGTTGTTCGTTGGTTCATCTGCACAATACGTCTCAACGAAGTCCCCACTCTGTTATATTTGCATTCACCTGTCATGTTCGTGTACACTTCTTGCATCGTTCGTGGCACTATTCTGTTCGTGTGTCCCTCACGCATCGTCCGTGGTACTACAGCTATTATTCTCTCGGATTCCTCCCTCAAGTCAAGTTAAGAGTTTGGTAGTATTTAATTCGTCCCCATTTTCGTTTCATCTTGTGTAATTAGGCTATGTTATGTTATGGTATGTATCTTATCCTATAGGTCTCCCTCGATTTACGATTAGGTTACGTTCTTGAAAACCCAATCTTTAATAGAAAAATCGTATAGCGAACCCTAAAATTAATGGCGTAAATGGGGATGCTTTCTGTGACCAGCCAAAACCCAAACCCAAACACCTGAAAGCCTATAATAACAATATTATAAATTGTAAATCAGATAGTAAGGGAGACCTGCATTCGTCTGGAAGTTGGGAGCTTGTTAGTTTCTCTGCATATATTTTAACTTGTCCTGTGTCATATGACCTTGCAGTCCTGAGTCCGGTTGACCGAAGCTGCGCCATATGCTCGGGCCCCTAAAGGGGCCAGGGTAAGATGATATCTGTCTCTGAGAGGGCAGCGGGGGAGGGGATCATCAGCCCATGGGCTTCCCCCCCCCCCTTCCCCCCCCCCCCCGGGCCAATGTCCCCACCGTCCACAGCCCCCCTTGCAGTGCCACCCAATCAGGCGATCTCGCCAGCACCTTGAAGGATAAGTAGTACAGGAAAAGACACAGACACAAATTGCTAAGGATGGGTAGAGGATGCCAAACCTCACTCTGGATAGGACCAACCCTCACCCGTGACCTTCTTGTTGCAGTACCTTGTTTTCAATCTATTATCTATCTATCTATCTATCAATCATTCTCGCATGCCTGTCTCGTTGTTTTGCCGCATCGTTATTAGATATCCTGGACTGATATTAAGGGGACAGTGGTTATATTTGGGTCTATTTATATTGTATATTCATATATGTTTGAGTTTCCTCGCTAGACCTCCATTAAGCTTGATAAAACACTTCCTAGACCCCCTTCAAGATAAATGTGTAAATGTTTTGGTAGAAAAATTTCCCGGCCAAAGGCCGTTTTCTCTTATAATTACAGGTTCGCTATTGCTCGCCAGAAAAAAACCCCACCTAAATGACAGAAAAGGTCTTAAAATTGACAGAAATTGGGCGAAAGGTTAAACATCGACAAACTAATGGGCCGAACGTCGTAAAGTCTCAAAACTAATGGGGCTAAACATGAGGGAAAAGAGGGGCCAGAAAAACGACTCCGACTATTCATTTTGCCACTGCTCTTAAAGGAGAGATTTCCACTTGAGGATATTTTTGTTCTGGACCCCTTTCTCCCTCATGTTTAGCCCCATTGCATTTGAAATTTTAAAACGTTCGCCCCATTAGTTTGGCGAACTTAAGAACTTTCACCCCATTACTGTCAATTGTAAGACCTTTCGTGCCATTTAGGTGTTGATTTTTTTTCTCCTGGCGAACGATAGCGAGCCTGTAGTTTAAGAGGAACCGACCGTCGGCCGGGACATTTTTCTACTGAAAAAGTACTGATTTATCTTGAAAGGGGGTCTAGGGAGTGTAATTTATCTTGAAAGGGGGTCTAGGGAGTGTAATTTATCTTGAAAGGGGGTCTAGGGAGTGTAATTTATCTTGAAAGGGGGTCTAGGGAGTGTAATTTATCTTGAAAGGGGGTCTAGGGAGTGTAATTTATCTTGAAAGGGGGTCTAGGGAGTGTAATTGATCTTGAAAGGGGGTCTAGGGAGTGTAATTTATCTTGAAAGGGGGTCTAGGGAGTGTAATTTATCTTGAAAGGGGGTCTAGGGAGTGTAATTTATCTTGAAAGGGGGTCTAGGGAGTGTAATTTATCTTGAAAGGGGGTCTAGGGAGTGTAATTTATCTTGAAAGGGGGTCTAGGGAGTGTAATTTATCTTGAAAGGGGGTCTAGGGAGTGTAATTTTAAGCTTGATGGAGGTCTAGGGAGGAAACTAAAAATATCCCCTTAACCCTTTCAGCACCATGACGCCTTTTTACTGATGATTCTGGATAACATTAGACTATTTTATGCAGTTCAAAAAGGACCTGTGTTATTCAGTAGGTTTAAAAAGGACCTGTGTTATTCAGTAGGTTTAAAAAGGACCTGTGTTATTCAGTAGGTTTAAAAAGGACCTGTGTTATTCAGTAGGTTTAAAAAGGACCTGTGTTATTCAGTAGGTTTAAAAAGGACCTGTGTTATTCAGTAGGTTTAAAAAGGACCTGTGTTATTCAGTAGGTTTAAAAAGGACCTGTGTTATTCAGTAGGTTTAAAAAGGACCTGTGTTATTCAGTAGGTTTAAAAAGGACCTGTGTTATTCAGTAGGTTTAAAAAGGACCTGTGTTATTCAGTAGGTTTAAAAAGGACCTGTGTTATTCAGTAGGTTTAAAAAGGACCTGTGTTATTCAGTAGGTTTAAAAAGGACCTGTGTTATTCAGTAGGTTTAAAAAGGACCTGTGTTATTCAGTAGGTTTAAAAAGGACCTGTGTTATTCAGTAGGTTTAAAAAGGACCTGTGTTATTCAGTAGGTTTAAAAAGGACCTGTGTTATTCAGTAGGTTTAAAAAGGACCTGTGTTATTCAGTAGGTTTAAAAAGGACCTGTGTTATTCAGTAGGTTTAAAAAGGACCTGTGTTATTCAGTAGGTTTGTTGAGATTGCCCTTAACCCTTTCTGTCCTAGAGGTAGAGTTTAAGCTAACGAAAATCGTCTAATGGCAACCAGAATATGATGACAATTACGTCATGGTGGTGAAGGGGTTAAGGGGAGGTATGTGTTTTTTTTTATGGACACCCTTCTCCCTCGTGTTTAGCCCCATCAGTCTTAAGATTTTATGACGTTCGACCTATTAGTTTGGCGATTTTAACATCTTTCGCTCCATTTCGTTGTCAATTTAAAGACCTTTCGTGCCATTTAGGTGTCGATTTTTTCCTGGCGAGTGATAGCTAGCCTGTAAATTTTGTAGAAACCGGCCGAAAAGTTTTCTACCGAAAAATGTACAAATTTATCTTGACGGTGGGTCTTGGGTGTGAATTATTTAAGCTTGATAAAGGTCTATGGAGCAAACTAAAGAAATATGAATAATAATGAAAAAGGCCGATAAATACAAGATAACCCCGTTAAGCGGAATCTAGATTTTCACTTAATGGAGAGTTTTTTCTGGACCCCCTTTTCCCCCATCTTTTGCCCCATTAGTTTTGAAATTTTAGTTTATTATGCTATTTTAAGACCTCACCCCATTTCTTAGTCAGTTTTAGGACCTTTCGTGCCATTTAGGTGTCGATATTTTCCTGACTGGTGAGAGCTAAGCCTGTGTTTCTTCTCCTCAACACACAAGCTTTGGAACCATCTCCCTTAATCTATCTTTTCCTCATCCTATGACTTAAGGACGTCAGTCCGCTAAGAGGTCGAAAATAAGTTATGAAATATGGCGAAAACATCCTGAAAAATCGTCTAAAGTGTTGACAACAACCTCCTAAAGCTTCATTGTGCTATTTTTCTATTTTAAATACAAATGTGATTGTATATATACAGCATAATTATATGACAGTGTGGGTTTGTTTACATCATACGTCACAGTACAAGGTAAACTTTAACCTGCAATTTCCGAATTTTTTGTGTTGCTGATATAATGCCACATTAAATTTTGTTGATACAAATACGGAAATTCTTGATGGATTTGAATGATTGTTTTGTTTTTGGAAATCTTACACTTTTATCTAAAACTTGGAGGTATCTTATGTCTCTATGAGTTGAAGAGATATATTTCTTGGAGGTATCTTATGTCTATGAGTTGAAGAGATATATTTCTTGGAGGTATCTTATGTCTCTATGAGTTGAAGAGATATATTTCTTGGAGGTATCTTATGTCTATGAGTTGAAGAGATATATTTCTTGGAGGTATATTAGGTCTCTATGAGTTGAAGAGATATATTTCTTGGAGGTATCTTATGTCTATGAGTTGAAGAGATATATTTCTTGGAGGTATCTTAGGTCTCTATGAGTTGAAGAGATATATTTCTTGGAGGTATCTTAGGTCTCTATGAGTTGAAGAGATATATTTCTTGGAGGTATCTTAGGTCTCTATGAGTTGAAGAGATATATTTCTTGGGCAGGTTTTATGAACGGTACTGAGAAAAATCCATGAGTAAATCTATGAGTAAATCTATGAGTAAAGCATACCAGTGCAATCCCATTGGACCTACACCAATAATTCACCTTCAGTTTTACAATTATGTCTAGTAATTCTCCCAAACAATTACCATGGCCTAAGTTGTAATAGCTACTGAGTTGTAGCAGCGGAAAATTTGCGTTTTTTTTTTCGAATATTTTCACACGTTTTATATTTGTCATACATTTATTTCTTAATATAAATCGATACAAATTGGTATGCATAGTCACCAATATGAGTACAAATTGGTATGCATAGTCACCAATATGAGTACAAATTGGTATGCATAGTCACCAATATGAGTACAAATTGGTATGCATAGTCACCAATATGAGTGCAAATTGGTATGCATAGTCACCAATATGAGTACAAATTGGTATGCATAGTCACCAATATGAGTACAAATTGGTATGCATAGTCACCAATATGAGTACAAATTGGTATGCATAGTCACCAATATGAGTACAAATTGGTATGCATAGTCACCAATATGAGTACAAATTGGTATGCATAGTCACCAATATGAGTACAAATTGGTATGCATAGTCACCAATATGAGTACAAATTGGTATGCATAGTCACCAATATGAGTACAAATTGGTATGCATAGTCACCAATATGAGTACAAATTGGTATGCATAGTCACCAATATGAGTACAAATTGGTATGCATAGTCACCAATATGAGTACAAATTGGTATGCATAGTCACCAATATGAGTACAAATTGGTATGCATAGTCACCAATATGAGTACAAATTGGTATGCATAGTCACCAATATGAGTACACAGTCTAGTTCAGTCAGTGACGTGAGAAGGTTGTGTTAATCTGAGCTCCTGCCCGGACCACTTACCAGTGACCTTTAGTGACCATTACACCTACCTGTGTTTGGGGGCAGTGCACTCGTGTTATATAAAAGTGTTATAGCTCAGTTTTTAGCTGTTAGTTTACTTGTTTTTGTTTTTCTGTACTTAGTTTCTTGCTCCTCGCTAAGCTTATTGGGATCATGGCAGGTATGGAGTGCGAGTCTCTAACTGATCTGCATCATCTTATTCTCCAGGTAAGAGAGGAGATGGTTGTGGTGAAGGAAGAGGTCTTGGCTCTAAGGGAGGTTAATGTTAAAATTCAGAGGGAAGTGGATTTGATTAAAGACGAAAATCTAGCTTTCAAGCTTAGCCAAGAGGAAATAAAGTCAAGTAAGGGGAAAAGGGAGGAAGTTGATGAAAAATTGTATTCATGGCAGATTGTTAAAAATACGGGTGGGAAAGTCACACTCAAGAAGCAGGATAGTAGAATAGGTATGAGTGTGACAAATACATTCTCTCCTTTGCGAGACGAATGTGAGGGAAAAGATAGTCAGGATAAGGGAGGGATAACCGAAGTGCCTGCCGCCGACTCAGCTCCAACCTCTGACGCTGTGCTACCTACTACCACCACCACCCCCACCACCACCACCACCACCACCACCAAGGGAGCTTCTGCCACCACCAGGGGTTCTCCAACTGCAGCTGCTGGATCCTCCCGAGGGAAAGGTAAGTCTCTGTCCCGAGAAGGTAAGTCTGTGTCGATTGTGGGCGACTCCATGGTAAGACATTTAGTTAGGGCTACCCGCACTAAACTTAGGAAGGTTGTGTGTCTGCCTGGCCATGGAGTTGGGAGGGTTTTAGAGAAGATGGACCACATCTTGGAAGATAGTGGAGATAACCCCATTATCTGTCTCAGTGCCGGGAGTAACGATGTTGGTAAGGGTAGAAGTGAGGAACTGCTGCAGCAGTATCGGGATGTGTTAGATAAAGTTAGGATGAAGGGAGGGATCCCTGTAGTACATTGTATCCTACCCAGAAGAGGAGTTCCCAAGGAATGGACATCCAGGGCGATTGGTGTCAATTGCCGTTTGGAGAAATATTGCAAAGAAAAAGCAATACCATTCATTGATAACTGGGATAGTTTCTATGGGAGAGATGGGATGTACGCAAGGGATGGGGTTCATCTTTCACGGTTAGGGGTTTCTACATTAGCTAGTTCTTTAGATAGGGTGGTTGTGGGGTTTTGAACAGAAATATTGAGAGGTTTAATGGAACAATTTTAGCGTCAGGCGAAAGCGATAAGGATATTCAGTCTCATGCTAAAAATGATGACTATAATGCAAATGATAGTAGTGATGGTGCAACGGAAGATGGAAATGTCGTTAGAAATAAAGGTAAATTAGGTATAAAGAAAAGAAGTAAATTGAGAGTATATTACACAAACTGTAGGAGTCTATGTAACAAAATGAACGAACTTAGAGCCCTTGTTAGCAAAGAAAATATAGACATAATAGCGCTAACTGAAACGTGGATTAATACAGAAACCAGACATTTTTTAGCAGAATTTGATATACCAGGATATAGTTTGTTTAAATATGACCGAACAAGTAAGAGGGGTGGCGGTATAGCAGTGTTTGTCAGGAGTACATTAAAAAGCTGTATTAAATCAGGTATTAGACTAAATAACGATAATGAAAGTGTTTGGGTAGAGGTTAACGAAGGTAGTGAGACCATAGTTATTGGAGTTATGTATAGACCGCCAAATATGAGTAGAAATGACGGAACGTCATTATGGGAGGAAATTAAAATGGCATCAAGGTTTAGCAATGTGTGCATTATGGGGGATTTTAATTTTCCGAATATAGATTGGCAGCATCAAATAGGAGACTCTGATTCTGAGGAGTTTATAGAGGTAGTACAAGATAGTTTTTTATTTCAATTCATAGATACGCCGACTAGAGGTAATAATATTCTCGATTTAGTTTTCAGTAACAATGAACATATGGTAAATAATGTAGAGATAGGGGACCACCTAGGAAATAGTGACCACAATTCTGTGTATTTTAATATACAATGGAAAGGTAATACCAGAGAGAATACAACATTAATACCTGACTTTAGAAAAGCCAATTATGGTGGGTTAAGAAGAGCCCTATTAGCCGACCCTATGGTCAAAAAATTAAGTCGATCCAGGTGTCCAAATGAGTGTACCCCTTCTCAGGCACCTGTCATCTTAAGTCAGGAAGAGACGTCAACCTTGGTAGATACATACGATAATTTTATCAAGTCAGTATTCAATGCACAAAATAAATACATCCCCAAAAGAAAATTTAGATCAACACAGAACCAACCCAAATGGATGAATAATAGACTATTAGATCTTCTAGGACAAAAGAGAGGAATATATAGAAAAATTAGG
>JBAKBP010034170.1:0-20989 GCA_037953745.1 Lithodes maja | reverse complement strand
GGAAGAGGAAAGACTGATTCTGGGAGAGAGTTCCAGAGCTCAGATGTTGAGTAGAAGAAAGTTTGAGAGTAACGTTTCACTCTTGGGTTGGAGAGTTGCACAGAGTAGGGGTGGGATTGAGTTGCAAGACGGGTACCACGTGCCCTACGTAAAGGAGGTGGTATGCACTGGGATAGCTCTGAGGAACACTGATTATTATAGTAGCGATAGAATAGCGAGAGAGATGCAACATTGCGGCGGAGAGAGAGAGATTGCAGAGAGTGGGTGAGTGGACGGGAGTTAATGATACGAAAGGCCTTCCTTTCAACTTTGTCTAGGAGAGCGGTGTGAGAGGAACCTCCCCACACATGTGAACAATACTCAATACAAGGGCGCACTATGCCCCTGTACAGAGCAAGAAGCTGTGCAGGGGAAAAGAACCCCCTAAGGCGGTTGAGCACACCCAGCTTCTGGGAGGCTGCCTTAGCAAGACTGGTAATATGGTCCTTCCAAATGAGAGCAGAAGAAAAAGAGACACCAAGAATATTGAGAGAAGATGAAGGGTTGATTTTTGTATTGTTGAAGAATAAGGGATAGTCCGCTGGGAGATCCTGACGGGTAGATAGATGGAGAAATTGGGTTTTGGAAGCATTAAAGTTAACAAGGTTTTCTCTGCCCCAATTGGAAATAGTATTTAGATCAGAATTTAAGAGTTCTATGGCTTCATTACGTTTGTCGTTGAGGGATTGCTGGCTGGGGCGTTCTGAAAAACTAATGGAGTAGTGTAAGGTTGAGTCGTCTGCGTATGAATGGATGGGAATTAAGGTACAGTTAAGGAGATCATTTATAAAAATTAGAAAGGGAATAGGAGATAGGACAGAGCCCTGAGGAACACCGGAGTTTATAGGGTGAGGAAGTGAACAATGGCCGTCCACAACCGCAGCTATGGAACGGCCGGAAAGGAAATTAGAGACAAAGGCACAGATGGAGGGATAGAAACCGAAGGAGGGTAGTTTAGAAATTAAAGATTTATGCCAGACTCTATCGAAGGCTTTCGATATGTCTAGTGCAATAGAAAAAGTCTCACCGAAGTCCCGAAAGGAGGATGACCAAGAGTTAGTAAGATATGAAAGAAGATCACCAGTAGAGCGACCCTTAAGGAAGCCATACTGGCGATCTGAGAGCAGATTATGAGAAGAGAAATGCTTAAGAAATTTGAAAGCAAGAATAGTTTCAAAAACTTTAGAAAGACAAGAGATAAGAGCAATTGGACGATAGTTGGAGGGTTGAGAGCGGTCACCCTTCTTTGGGACAGGTTGAATGTGAGCAAACTTCCAGCATGAAGGGAAGACGTTAGAGGATAGACAGAGACGAAAGAGTTTGCCTAGGCAGGGAGTCAGCACGGAAGCACAGTTTTTGAGAACAACAGGAGGAACACCGTCCGGACCGTACGCCTTATTAGTGTTAAGCCCAGAGAGGGTAGAAAGAACATCTTTAGAAGAGATTAGGATATTAGGCATAAGTAAGAGAGAGGAGGGCGGAGAGGGAGGAATAGCACCGGAATCATCCAAGGTGGAGTTTCTAGCAAAAGTTTGAGCGAAGAGTTTAGCTTTGTCAGAGGAAGAAGTGATGGTTGTGCCATCAGAGTGGGAAAGGGGAGGGAAAGACGAGGAAGAGAAATTGTTGGAGAGGTTTTTGGCTAGATGCCAGAAAGCTTGGGAAGAGCTAGAGTTGGATAGTTCAGTGCATTTATTATTGATGAAAGAGTGTTTGGCAAGTCGAAGAACAGATTTGGCTTGATTCCGGGCAGAAACATATGAAGAATGAGAGTCTTGAGTTTTAAGGCGTCGGTACCGTTTGAATGCTTCCTCCTTATTGCGGACAGCAGTAGAACAGGCGTGAGTAAACCAAGATTTTTTAGCATTAGTCTGAGAGAAAGAGAATGGAATGTATGCTTCCATGCCCGATAGGATTACCTCGGTAATGCGTTCAGCACTCTCCGAGGGTCCTCGGCCATGGAAGCAGAAATCATTCCATGGGAAATCAAAGAAGTACTGCCGAAGAGCCTCCCAGTCGGCAGCGCCAAAGTGCCACAAGCGCCGCCGGCTAGGAGGATCGGGTGGCTGTACTGGAGAGATAGGACAGGTGACAGAGATAAGTTTATGGTCGGAGGAGCCCAAAGGAGAGAAAAGATCGACAGTATAAGAAGAAGGGTTAGAAGTTAGAAACAGGTCAAGAATGTTGGGCCGATCTCCGATGCGATCCGGGATACGGGTGGGTTGCTGAACTAACTGCTCTAGGTCATTTAGGATAGAAAAGACGTAGGCTTGTTCACCAGGTGGATCAGTAGTGTGAGAGGAGAGCCATTGGCGGTGGTGAACGTTGAAATCTAAGATGGAGATTTCTGAGAAAGGAGAAATGGATAGAATGTGTTCCACTGTAGAGTTTAGATAGTCAAAGAATTTAGGAAAGTTGGTAGAGTTAGGGGAAAGATAGACAGCACAGAAATATTTAGTAAGAGAATGACAGGAAAGTTTGAGCCATAAAGTTGAGAATTCAGAGGAGTCGAAATCGGGAACACGAGAGCAAGTGAGTTTGTTGTGCACATATGCACAACATCCGCCATTGGCTTTGAAACTAGGATAGAGAAAGTAGGAGGATACAGAGAAGGGGTTGCTGGATGTTGCTACAGACACCTGGGTTTCGGTGAGGAAGAGAAGATCAGGTTTGTAGGAGGAGAGATGGTGCTCAACAGAGTGAAAGTTAGAGGAAAGTCCGCGAATGTTGCAGAAATTAATAGAAAGAGTAACAGGCCGAGGTCCAGGTAATTGTGTGGGGTCGTCAGGGGATGGTCGGTCGGGTGAGGGGGCATTTATGGTTCCCCCCCCTGGGGACTCCGAGGCTGGGCTAAAATTAATCATTTTTGTGTTTTTTTAATTTTGGTGTGGAGGAATGAAGTGTGGTGTGCATGTTTAGTGTAGTGAAGTGGATAGGAGGAGGAGGTGTTTGTGAGAGCTAGCTGGATTGCTCTCAGTGTAAATGAGGCACAAAGAAAATCAATACTATTAATTTGGGCCCTACCTCTGTTACCATTGCCCTGAGTCACATTTTTAGTTGGGGGAACAATTCTATTTTGGCTAGCTGGGGAAGACGTTACACGCTTGTGACTGGGTCTGTCAGATTTGTGATTGGGATACTTAAAATTAGAACTAGAATTATCCTAGGGCTTCTTTCCTCGAAATTTGTTGTTGAGCACGTATGAGATAGCCATGTCAGCGGCGTCGGCAAGACAATCTACCTTTTTCCCCCTTAAATGATAGGCTACAGAAGAATCAATTTTCCATAGGAAATTGTCTAACAGGACCAACTCCTTCCGATCGTTGTAGCTTGTGACTTTCTTACTCTTGACCCAATGATTGAAAGTTTTAGTCATGGTCCTGGCGAATACCTTATGGGTTTCTTCTACTTTCTTCTGGTTTTTATGGAAAGATTGCCTGTAAGCCTCAGGCTGCAATTGATAGGTTTTTAGGATAGCTTCTTTGAGATTGTCATAATCCTGCCTAACCTCTGCTACTTCTGACAAATACGTGGCTCGAGCCTGCCCTGTCAAAACGGTTTGTAACATAAAAGGCCATTGATCTCTTGTCCACTTCATACCTCCAGCAACTTCCTCAAACAAAACAAAGAAATCCTGCACATTATCCTCAGTGAAAGGTGGAATGACACTAGTCATAGTCAATCCCAGAGGGGGAGCAATTAAGGGAGCATTTGTATTGACATTTAGTTGAGCCGTACGATATTGATATTCACATTGTTCGGTCGTTGCTCTGGCTTTTATGCTGGCTTGTTCGGTATTTGCTCTGGCTTGTTCGGCATTTATTCTGGCTAGTTCTATATTTAGTCTGGCTTGTTCGGTCTTTGCTCTGCTTTGTTCCAGTTCGAATAATTGATCAACGGTAAAACCAGGTGGCAATTGTACATCAAGTTGGCTAGGTTTACTCGGGATCCCACCAACTGCTCCGTCTCCCTCCCCGCCTTCTACTGGGAACAGGTGGGTTTTTATGGTCTGAGCCACCACTACTTTAGACATGTTTGAGACAGTTAACTGGAGATGTGAGGCAAGCACTTTCAGTTCGGATTTTGACAGACGGTCAATATCAGGGGCTGTGGGTTCTGATTCTATGAAAACTCGAGCATCTTCGTCACTAAATAGATCAGGCATGATTAATATTTGATTTTTAAGTAGTGAAACGTAAATAAAACTGAATGAAACTGTATGAAACGAATCCTGGCAAGGTCGCCACTCTTCTGTTACGTATCTTGATCCTCAAGTGGTTAACTTGATGAATCTAGATAGCACAGAGATATATATTAATGTATCAGTCAGCTGAAGGCAAAACAAAAGTAAAATCTAATAAAATTATTTCCAGTTGTTGCTTCCTCTCCTTTTGGATCTTAGGACTTGGTATCCTTTATTGACTGATACTCTTTAATTATGAAAAAATACTGAAACTAATTATAGTCATGTAGTATTTATAAAGAATTATTATTTAACCGAAGCTTAGTAGGCTATGGTTATGAACCGAAGAAGTTATATCTAAAGAAGGACTATTAATTTTATAAAAAGTCTTGAAAGATAAATATTAAAGTAAGAATATTTCCGTCTCTTATCCTTTTTGAAATGAATAGATAGTTTTCTTTATATGTCCTTTTATTTATATTTAATGTAGTGTGACGCATGTCGAGTATGAGCATGCTGTACAGAACGCCCAGTCAGGCCCCACCCTCGCTAGGCTACGAGCCGCTTGCTCAGCCATTGTCTCTTAACCTTAGATATCCCAGCTAGACTTTGCTCGACCAGCAGATACAGCATAGTATTGAAGCTTCTCCTTATGTATATTATTGTTTAACCTAACAAGTGCGCATGGGGGTAATTGAAAACGTCCCCCTGTGCTGACGTATTTGAGGTGTTTCCGTCACTAAAATATTCATTGTACCATTAATAGCATTAATAATTATCCATATGCGCCTATTATGGGTTGATTATAAAGGTATTAACCTGAAACAACAATAAAACGAGTGAAAACAGCGTTTGGATGGTCAAAATCGGAGATATAGCCCGCGAGTTGTATAATGTATGGGTGAGGCAATCTGCTTTCCCGCCAATTTCCCCCAAGGCCACTGAGACACAGTCGATCGATACTCTCTCTCTCTCTCTTGCACTCGCTTGCCATCAGTGATGACAACACCCTGCTTGCAACTCGCTAATGTTAGCACGAAAATATACCTCAGAATAAGGGAATAATAGGGAAAATAGGTGATAACTGAAGGAGAGGAGGAAAGTGGGGAAGGAGGGGAGGTAGAGGACTGAGATTTTGCATGGCCCAGGGGCCAAATTTTTTTTTTTTTTTTTTTTTTTTTTTTTTTTTTTTTTCGATGTCAAAAGTTGATTTTTTATTTTACTTACTCTCAAGAGTCTTCCCGCAGTCCGCCGGGGGAACTCTTAAGAGTCTCCCCGCAGCTCCCGGGTTAAGCACTATTGATTTCATGTGTGGCACGCTTAGCTACTTCAGAGATTAGTGGCCCACGAGCACAATCTTAGTAGGCTATTGCCAGTGCATTGTCGGAGTACTTCTTCTTAATGTTTGCCATATCCTATTGCTTATTCTTATAATTCTTCTTATGTCAATTTAAAGCCTTTAATTACCAGTGAGTTATTCATTAAATTGCTGTTCAAAATCCGATACTTACTTCTTACGAGTATTCGAGAAGCATCTAACTTATCAGAAGATTCCTTGCTTGATGCTCGAGGACTATTGTTTAACGTAACGTAATAGTGCCGATCCGAAGTAGAGGGTGGAGGACTTCTTAAGTTCTTAGTTGAAGGGTGGATTACTTCGGCTTCGGCCAACACTATTCTTTAGTGTTGTAGTACTTTCTTCTTTGTTTGATTGTTGACCAGACTAGATAACTCCCGTCTTGCTATTAGTCTGCTGTGTGAAACGCTAGTACCGAGTTCTTGTATACCCCGTTATAGCAGATAGAACTCTGGAGGGTAGTGGCGTTTTTTGTTCGGCTGGCAGTACTCTGGGGTTGGGATCGTGTGTTTCCGTTGTGGCAGCGAGCCATACTCGAGTCCTGTGTAAGAGCCCTAGTGTACCCGAGTGCCCGGTCGTAACAAATGGCGACCTTGCTTAGGATTTTGTGAACAGTAAATTTTTTGCAGAGTTGTACAACATTTGTTTGTTCGTACTTTAGCGTACATATTGAAGAATATTTTTTTTTGTAAGGCAATTAGGAGAGCATTTAAGAGACTCCAGTTAATTTAGTAATTAGTGCTTACATAAGGGAGTTTAACACTTTTGTCTCGAGAATTTTTTGTGAACTTCAGTATGTCGTGCCCTAGTATTGACGAGGAGCGAGAGATGCCATTTGAGGAGGTGCCGTTAGTAACTAGTGAGGAGGATGCTAGACTTTTTGTGAGTAAGCAGTACCACGTGACGGAGGAGAGGCTGACTGGGGTGAATGTTTATGGCTTGCACCTGATAGCCAAGGTTTTGGGTCTATCCAATGTAGGAGGGATGTCCAAGGGGGAGCTGATTTCCTGGGTGTTGCGTGGGCGACATGGGGTTTCGGAGGAGAGGGCGTTTGGGGGGGTTCCTCCCCAGATCCCCTCTCACTCGACTCCCACAGTGCCGTCCACTCAGTTGCCGGAGGTTAGCACTCTCCCACAGAGGGATGAGCATTGGAAGATTGGAGTGCCCTCGGGCGGTGCGTATGGTGGTTCCCCAGTTCTTGCCCCCCCTCCTTCAGTAGTGGCAGCTCCCTCTTCCGGCCTGTCTCCTGAGATGATATTTAAACTCGAGCTTGCTAAAATGGAGAATGAGGCTAGGAAGCAGGAGATGGAGAATGAGTCTAGGAGGCATGAGACTGAGGCTAGGAAGCAGGAGAATGAGACTAGGAGGCATGAGATTGAGGTTAGGAGGCAAGAGGATGAGACCAGGAGGCATGAGGCTGAGCTTAGGTACGACTCAGAGAAATATTGTGCTCAAATAGATTTAGATAAGACTCGTGCAGAGTCGACAGGGATTCGGATGGGCCGTGAGGGCCAAGTAAGAGAACAGTCCTTGTCCCACTTAGTCAAATTGGTGCCGGCATTTAGTGAAACTGAAGTCACAGAATTTTTTAATCGTTTTGAGAAGAAGTGTAGGGAGCATAATTGGCCTGAAGAGAAGTGGGCAGCTCTGGTCTCCTCAAGACTTACGGGTAAGGGTCTGAAGGCTTATGATGCACTGCCTTTAGAGTCTTGCATTGACTACCCAGAATTGAAGAGAGCTGTCCTACGGGCATACGAGTTGCAACCAGAAACATATCGATTGAAGTTTCGGGGTGTTACAAAGACTAGGGAGGCGACCTTTCTTGAACATGCCCGGGACTTAAAAGATGCACTTACAAACTGGACACGTTCTGAGAAAGCTGAGACGGCCGAACAGTTGACGGAGCTGTTTCTGCTCGAGCAGTTTTATAAGTGTACAGGTGCAGAAATGACTTTAACTATTAAAGAAAAGAATCCAAAAACTCTACAGGAGGCAGCTGAGATGGCTGACCTCCGGCTATCATTAATTCGTGGGTGCGGGTCTGCCCAGCGTAGTGAGGCAGGTAACAAGGGGCGTGACGCCCCACCCCCCCGAGTTAGTAATATATCTTATGCAAACAAGTACAAGAGTTATGATACCAAGACTGACCACAAGACTAGCACCGTCCCATTTAAGAAGGGGCCGGGCCCTTCCCAGTACCAAGGGAAGCCCAAAGGGGAGTTAGAGTGTTATCAATGTCATAAAAAGGGGCACTTTGCAAGAGTCTGTCCTAGCAAACCACCTACAGCAGCTGTGTCTTTGGCCTGCAACATTGGTGTGTCTCTGAAGCCTTCTGAGTTTGCCCGGGGCAGTTCGTCAGAGGCTGAGGCACAGCCAATGCAGAAGCACCTGGGAGGCTCGAACCCTGCTCAGGATGTTTTTTGCGACCATAGAGGACGGGGTTGCGTGATGTGGGCGGGGCGCAAGCATGGAGTAGAGGTCTTGCGTGATACAGGTGCTTCCCAGACTTTGATGAAAAACTTGACTGGCTACCCTATAAATGCGGCTCGGGTGGTGGTGGTGCAGGGTATTAATGCAACTCGGTCATACCCGCTGGTGCGGTTGGAGTTGGAGGTGGATGGTGTGGCACGTGAATTGGATGTTGGGATTGTGGAGAAACTGCCAGTGGAGGGCGTCGACCTTCTTCTCGGCAACGACTTTGCAATGCCCGCTTCTGAGGTTCTACCCTTAGTCGTTGCCGAGAGGCCGGCCGACGTGAGTAGGGAAGAGCGAGAGTGGGTCGAGCGGTGCCAGGCACAACCCATGGCGTGTGCTGTCACCCGAGCTCGGGCAGCTAAAGTGTCACAGCCTAGTCCTCCGTCTTCAGACCAGCAGAGGAACGATCAACAGGAGGAGGCTAAAGCTAGAGTTGGTTTTAAGAGTTTTGACTCGGCGGCTCTCCTGGGTGATTCAGTATTAGCACCATTACTTAGTTCTGGAGTAGCCCCTGGGCCTGTCATCGAGAGTGACGAGGCTGGGCATGACGAGTCTCCACGACAGCAACGTTATGAACATCGAGAGAGACAGAGGGAGCAGCTCAGTATCGGGGAGGGTCATGCATTGCTCCGGGAGCAGTTAGATCGCTTGGCACCCTCAGATATACGTCGGTTGCAGCTGGAGGACCCTGAGCTCCAAACGTGTGCTAATGGAGCTGTGGAGCTCGACGAGGACGGTGATGCACAGCCGGGAGATTTTTTTTATTTAAATGGCATCCTGTATCGGCGTTTTCAAGACCCTAACCGTAGCTGGAAGATGGGGTCCGGGGTAGTGGACCAGTTGATGGTGCCGCGGGAGTGCAGGGATAGCCTACTGAGTTTGGCGCATGACACACCGCTGGCAGGACATTTGGGGGTAAGAAAAACGGTGGCGGCTTTGGGGAAGTTGTTTTGGTGGCCGGGGATGAAGTCTCATGTGCAGTCCTGGATAAACTCATGTGATATTTGTCAACGGGTCGGGAAACCAAACCAAGTTATTCCTAAAGCTCCGTTGCACCCTATTCCTGTAATTGGGCCACCTTTTAGTAAGATTGTTGTTGACATGGTTGGTCCCCTCCCTCCCACAAAGGCTGGTAATAAATTTTTGTTAACCATCATGGATGTTGCCACTAGATACCCCGATGCATACCCCATGAAAAACGGCATGGCTAAGACGGTAGTCAGTAACTTGTTGTGGTACTTTTCAAGGTACGGGTACCCGGAGGAGATTCAGTCTGATCAGGGGTCCAATTTCACCTCCAATCTCTTTAAGCAAACAATGCAACAGCATGGAATACGGGCGGTGGTATCGTCAGCGTATCACCCTGAGAGCCAAGGGGTGCTTGAGCGGTGGCATGCCACCCTTAAAAGCATGCTCAGGTGTTATTGTGCTGATAACGGAAGAGATTGGGATCTTGGATTGCCGTATGTACTGTTTGCTGCTCGGGAAGTGCCTGGTGAGAGCCTGGGATTTAGTCCAAACGAGCTGATTTTTGGACACCGAGTCAGGGGCCCCCTTAATATGCTGCGGGAAATTTGGGAAGGAACTGTGCCGCCTTGTTCCTTGTTGAAGTATGTGTTTGAAAGCCGTGAGCGCATGCTTAAGAGTCTGGAGATGGCAGGTCGGAATTTAACAGGGTCACAAGCTTTAATGAAGGACAGGTATGATCGCAAAGTGAAGCTCCGGGAGTTCATTGTGGGACAGGAGGTGTTGATTTTGTTGCCTTTGGTGGGTAACCCCTTGTCGGCGAAGTATACTGGACCCTATAAAATTGTGGAGAAAATTTCGGACCTAGATTACCTTGTTGCCACTCCAGACAGGAGGAAGAAGAATCAGTTATGTCACGTGAACCTGATAAAAGAGTATGTGAGGCGCCCCTCTGAGCCTCTCACTGTCCCTGTGTTGGCTTGTTGCGGCCGTGGTGGAGAAGGAGAGGGGGACAGTCAAGCTTCAGAGGAGGATAGCTGGGATCACCATGTTTCAGCGGATCAGTGGGCGGGGAACTCGAGCCTAAGGGCTGACGAGGCTATAGCCCATTTGCCTGAGCCGCAATTTGAAGCTATCCGTCAGTTGCTCGGTTTATACCCCACTGTATTCGCTGAACATCCAGGCCTCACTACTCAGGCTATGCATGATGTTGACGTGGGGCACCATCTACCCTTTAAGTCAATCCCATACCGTGTGCCCCCCATAAAACTACCCGCTCTGAGGGATGAGTTGGAGTATATGCTCGGTAGAGGGTTGATAGAGAAAGGTACCGTTAAATGGACTTCCCCCGTAACACTGCAGCCTAAACCAGATGGCAAGGTACGCTTCTGTATTGATTTCCGTAGGCTAAACGGTTTGACTCCAACTAACCCATATCCTCTTCCTCGGGTTGATGATAGTGTTGATAAAATTGGTAAGGCTCGGTTTTTGTCTAAAGTTGATTTAGTAAAAGGTTACTGGCAAGTACCTTTGTCCGAGCGCGCTAAAGAGGTATGTGGTTTTGTGGTGGACGGGAGTACTTACCGGTGTAATGTTATGCCCTACGGACTTAAGAATGCACCAGCAACGTTTCAGAACCTGATGAATGAAATTGTCAAGGACATTCCAAATTGCACCGTATACTTGGACGATGTAATCATTTATGATGACGACTTTGAGAGCCATTGTGAGCACCTGGAGACCTTGTTCCGGAAACTTAGTGAAGCAAGTCTGGTAGTAAATTTGGCAAAGTGTGACTTCGTAAAAGCCACTGTGCAGTACCTTGGGTTTGTAGTGGGAAGGGGACAGGTGTGCCCTCCTCAGAACAAGGTACAGGCTATCAATAAATTTCCGCACCCAACCACCAAGAAGCAGATCATGAGATTCTTGGGTATGATAGGCTACTACAGACGCTTTATAAAAGGTTACTCTACGGTGTTGGCACCTCTCACAGATTTGTTATCTAAAGACAAAAAGTTTTTGTGGGCGCCTGAGTGTGAAAAGGCTTTTAATTTAGTGAAGCATTTGCTGTGTACTCACCCGATACTCAGGGCCCCAGACTTTAACAGGCCTTTTCAGCTGGCAACAGATGCTAGTGGTGTAGGGGCTGGTGCCGTCTTGCTACAGACAGACAATGAAGGTGTGGAACACCCAGTAAGTTTCTTTTCTAAGAAGTTCAATGCTGCACAAAAGAACTATTCTACAATAGAAAAGGAATTACTGGCGATTGTGCTGTCACTCAGGCACTTCGAGGTGTATGTTCCAGCCTATGGCCCAGTCGTGGTTATCTACACTGATCATCACCCTTTGAGATTCCTAAATCAATTTCACAATCGCAATATGAGACTGACCCGGTGGTCATTGATGTTGCAGGAGTATAACCTGGACATCCGGCATATTGCGGGATGTGACAATGTGATTGCGGATTGTTTATCGAGGGTAGATGATCAGTCGTAGGCTATCACAGGTGTATGATCCCGAAGAGATTGACACACGGGTAGCCTCCTGCTTTGGTTTGAGTAGTATTTTGCGCTTGGTGCTTGTTGGCTCGCGGTTGTAGCCCAGCGTATTGGGTCGTAAAGCAGGATTGTTGAGCGTTTGGTATAGAAGAAAATAGGCTGCCCTTATAGTGCAGCCGGAAAAAAAACATATTAAAATATAAAAAATCATATAAAAACTCTTTCTTTTTGATATAGATAATTGTATAAGTTTGTCATAGCCTATAGTGTTTGAGTAGTCCACGAACTATCAAACGGCTGAGCTGCTGTAAGCTCGCTCTGGGAGCATGATATTATGTCTTTTACTATTGTTGGGAGGAGTTATGAAATGTGAATTTTTTTTTTTTATAAGATGTGTTTTAGTGATAGACTCAGCGTTGTTTTAGTGCCATGCGGTCGCTGGGTGTGAGGGGTTTGATGGGGTTCTGTATATCAGATTTTAGCTCAGGGTTGAGCAAGTAAAATCTTGGGGGAGGTGTGACGCATGTCGAGTATGAGCATGCTGTACAGAACGCCCAGTCAGGCCCCACCCTCGCTAGGCTACGAGCCGCTTGCTCAGCCATTGTCTCTTAACCTTAGATATCCCAGCTAGACTTTGCTCGACCAGCAGATACAGCATAGTATTGAAGCTTCTCCTTATGTATATTATTGTTTAAGCACTATTGATTTCATGTGTGGCACGCTTAGCTACTTCAGAGATTAGTGGCCCACGAGCACAATCTTAGTAGGCTATTGCCAGTGCATTGTCGGAGTACTTCTTCTTAATGTTTGCCATATCCTATTGCTTATTCTTATAATTCTTCTTATGTCAATTTAAAGCCTTTAATTACCAGTGAGTTATTCATTAAATTGCTGTTCAAAATCCGATACTTACTTCTTACGAGTATTCGAGAAGCATCTAACTTATCAGAAGATTCCTTGCTTGATGCTCGAGGACTATTGTTTAACGTAACGTAATAGTGCCGATCCGAAGTAGAGGGTGGAGGACTTCTTAAGTTCTTAGTTCAAGGGTGGATTACTTCGGCTTCGGCCAACACTATTCTTTAGTGTTGTAGTACTTTCTTCTTTGTTTGATTGTTGACCAGACTAGATAACTCCCGTCTTGCTATTAGTCTGCTGTGTGAAACGCTAGTACCGAGTTCTTGTATACCCCGTTATAGCAGATAGAACTCTGGAGGGTAGTGGCGTTTTTTGTTCGGCTGGCAGTACTCTGGGGTTGGGATCGTGTGTTTCCGTTGTGGCAGCGAGCCATACTCGAGTCCTGTGTAAGAGCCCTAGTGTACCCGAGTGCCCGGTCGTAACAGTAGTTATTATTCTTGGTTCTTGTCTTACGTTAATAGTATTATATTATTATTATCATCAGGATTAATATCAAAGTCACATAAAAAGGTAGATATATATATAATAATTAGTTAAATGTATTTCTTAACCACGTAACATTGAGGGTTGATTATGAGTAAATTAAGTTACAGGATCGCTTCATAGATTCGATTCAGGTCTCACTCAAATAATATGAAAAGCAAAAATAATATTTTGAAGCTAAAAGAATGTTCTTCAGCTTAGGAAATCACTAGAAGTAACATTAAAACAGCCATGTTAGTCTAAGGCGATATTACTAATATGAAACAATAGTATCACCGTACTAAGTACCGTTAAGCAATGTAAGCTTAATTAAAAGAAAATGAAAGAACTCGTAAGTCTTAATATAAAACAATAGTATTACTTTTATCATAACCCAATTACTTGAAGAGTTGCTTTAGTCTATAAGTCAGTCAACTAAAATAGTTAAGTACATAATAGTAGCGTTAACGTTAATTCCCAATCAAATAGTTAAGTACATAATAGTAGCGTTAACGTTAATTCCCAATCAAATAGTTAAGTACATAATAGTAACGTTAACGTTAATTCCCAATCAAATAGTTAAGTACATAATAGTAGCGTTAACGTTAATTCCCAATCAAATAGTTAAGTACATAATAGTAGCGTTAACGTTAATTCTTCCCAATCACATATCTCAGTAACCAATATAACGTAAGTGTTTACACCGAACACACTTAACACACACTTATATAATCTGACTGACAGTCACAATCCCATTATAGTACTTCACCCCGTCTTCCTCCAGCTGCAAGTTCACCTTCCCAACTTCAAATGAGACTGATTTGAATGCCCACTACTCGGGTCTTATATACTAAACAATGATGGTGTAGGAACGAATCAGGTGGCGGGAGATGGTGCGCGCCCCAATCACAGCTCCTCGAGTTGCGTAGCAGGTGCGTGGTCCAATTGAGTCTCCTGGCGTCGATCATACGTCATAGTGTCGGGGTCATCGAAGTAGTTTGCAGGGTCCCCTATGACGCAGGCAGGTGTGAAGGCTTGTTTGCTGGTATGCAGACGAGCTGGTTTCCCACTCGCTAGTTCGCTCGCTGGTCTGCTTCGCCGCCTGGGTAGTTTGGCACTCCTTCAACTCTTAATTCTATCTCCTAAATAAACATACAGGGCTCCGTATGTCAGAATATATATATATTAGTGTAGCCAGGGAGGATATTTTCTTTCAGGCAGGTGAGATTAAAATAATAGGCACAGTTTGCATCATTGAGTTTTTTATTGATACTCTCAATTTTTCGTACAGTTTTTCTGGTATTTTCAGGAAGTTGGTAAAAGAGGTTTGCAAATGGTTCCGACGTTTCAATGGGCGCAGCCATCATTATCAAGGAGAAGTGAAGTTAGAAGGTGATAAGTCGAGTTTATAGGCGATACAAGATCAACAAAGGGTTTATTGTGCGCTAGCTGCACGCTGGTTGGCTAACCTAAGACTAGCTCTGGTACAAAGGAGTACAAAGGAGTACAAAGGAAATCAAGCAACAACAGATCTAGTGACCCTTCTAGGTTGCTTTTCCTCCAAAACACTGAGGATCAAATGTCCAAACAGTGGTTTAGAGTGGGTAAGGGAACATTGGAAAGGGAATTACTGCCCTGGAACTAATGTCCGTGGCAGGATAAGGAAGTTAGTAGAGGACAAATGGGTTAGTAACTGAGGGGAGGATAAAATAAAGTTATTCATTTACAAACGCAGTCAGTCGCGGGTTTAATGAGAGATATTTGTCTAGGCGGAGTTTAAATGAATCAACGGTGATGCAGTCTATAACGTTTCGGGGAAGCCCATTCCACAAGTTGACAACTCGATTGAAGAAGAAATTCTTAGATTCGTGCGAGTTAAAAGATTTACCAATAATTTTGCAACCGTTTCCCCGCGTGTAATTAGATTGGTCGATAGTGAAGTACTTACTACAGTTCATATTGTCGATGCCTTTGATGATTTTGAACACTTGAATTAAGTCACCTCTTAATCTGCGCTGGGTTAAAGGAAATAGATTTAATTCTCTAAGACGCTCTTCGTATGGTTTGTTCTTTAGGCTAGGTACCATTTTGGTAACTCTACGTTGAACTCGTTCTAGCTTGTTTATATCTTTTTGGTAATAAGGGCACCAGGATTGAACGCAGTATTCCAGAAGAGGGCGGACTAAGGAATTGTAAAGGGTTAGGATAACTTCTTTGGATTTATGCTCAAATGACCTGCCTATAAAGCCAATTATTTTGTTTGCCTTCTTAACCTAACAAGTGCGCATGGGGGTAATTGAAAACGTCCCCCTGTGCTGACGTATTTGAGGTGTTTCCGTCACTAAAATATTCATTGTACCATTAATAGCATTAATAATTATCCATATGCGCCTATTATGGGTTGATTATAAAGGTATTAACCTGAAACAACAATAAAACGAGTGAAAACAGCGTTTGGATGGTCAAAATCGGAGATATAGCCCGCGAGTTGTATAATGTATGGGTGAGGCAAACTGCTTTCCCGCCAATTTCCCCCAAGGCCACTGAGACACAGTCGATCGATACTCTCTCTCTCTCTCTTGCACTCGCTTGCCATCAGTGATGACAACACCCTGCTTGCAACTCGCTAATGTTAGCACGAAAATATACCTCAGAATAAGGGAATAATAGGGAAAATAGGTGATAACTGAAGGAGAGGAGGAAAGTGGGGAAGGAGGGGAGGTAGAGGACTGAGATTTTGCATGGCCCAGGGGCCAAAAAAAAAACATTTTTTTTTTTTTTTTTTCGATGTCAAAAGTTGATTTTTTATTTTACTTACTCTCAAGAGTCTTCCCGCAGTCCGCCGGGGGAACTCTTAAGAGTCTCCCGGCAGCTCCCAGGTTAACAACTTCTGAACATTGTTGACTCGGTTCTAGGTTACTCGATATTGTTACTCCCAGATCGGTTTCTCTGTTTACATTCTTAAGCTGAGTGCCATTCATCGAATAGTTTGCTTTCTCATTTAGGTATCCGACATGTAGTACTTTACATTTATCCGCATTGAAATTCATTTGCCAAATTTGGGCCCAACATGACAATTTATCTAGATTGTGTTGCATATCGTCAACTTGTTCTTTTGAGAGTACGCTATTTACAATTTTTGTATCGTCAGCAAATTTTGAGATTCTACAGGTGAGACACTCATCTATGTCGTTGATGTAAATTAGAAAGAGAATTGGTCCTAGTACCGATCCCTGGGGTACCCCGTTACTTACATTGGTCCATTTAGATGCCTTACCGTTTATGACTACCCTTTGCTTTCTGTTGCTGAGCCAATTTTCTATCCATTTCAACACACCGTCTTGTATTCCATGCGCTTTTAGTTTTAGCAGTAAACGTTTGTGGGGAACTTTGTCAAAGGCCTTTTGAAAATCAAGGTATATAATATTGTGACGTTGACCACTCCGTTAGAACCGCATGGCTTGTCCTACAGTGACTCACTAGGATCGCCAGGGCAGTGGACGGGGCTACAGTTTATGTATTAGAGTGTGCTTTATTTCATATGAAAGCTTGTGTCATGGGCAGTCCAGAAAGGCTCTTTGTTTTCGCCCATGTCAAGGCTTTATATATTTAATTGTAAAGTATATATTTTATCATTAACTAGTAATGATGGGATCTGGAAGAGAGAGAGAGAGTAGAACAGAGTGAGAGGGGGCGCGCAGTGTTTTTTGTCCCGCTCGATGACGTCACGGCTGGCTGCCTCGTGGGGGTTGGTGGAGGGAGGTCCTTACCATGCTGCAAGCTTTGTTAGTGGTTAGTTGACTTGTAACCGCCTTTTTCCCACGCGGCTCGAGCTAGTGCGAGTATATATACAGTTCCTCGCCACTCTCTCCCTCAGATCTGGTTTCTAGAACACACCCTTCTTTTTTCCCTTGCTATCTGTCCCCGCTCCGTACCTGAGAATCTTTTCCTCTGCCTATCTCTCTCATTTTCCATATCTTTCACCACCTTTTATTAATATTATACCCCCTCTGGTTAACTCTGCAAAATCAGCTTCATGCTGGCCAGTTGTATTGTGTGTTAAGGTCTGATATAGCCTATGTATGTTAGTTGTTAAGATAAGTGGATCACTAAGCATTGGTTGGCTTTCATATTGCCGCTTCCTATAATTATTAGTGTTCTGCTGGATTAGATAATGCTAGACTAGGAGTCTGATATTATAGGTATTGTTTCCTATGAGTGCTGGCTTCAGTTAAAAGCGGCACAACATACCTGAGAACTGGAGTTGATTGAGTAAATTCTAGTCTGTGTGCCATTGAGAGTAGAGCATGCACGAATGAGGGTTTTTTGCCTATACCATTCTGCACTGTTCTAGTCTCGATTGTTTGTCTTTGAGGTACGCCAGGAGAACGCTTAATACTTCGGTATTAAGGTTTCTCAAGAGAGCTACCCTTCATTATAACGTAATATTTGACGCACAGACTTGAGATTTGCACTAGGCTATGCAGCATGCCATGCGCACCAGTATCTCGTATCATTGACTCTAGCTAGACTTTATCAGTCACAGTAGACATTAAGTATATTAACCTAATTACTCTTTTTATGCATACCCATTTATCATTACACAAGCATTTCGCAGCCTAGTTTGATGTATTGAGACACAAACGACTTAGGCTCTTTGTGTTGATAGAAATACTGCATTGTCGTGGCGATTATTATTAGTGTTGTAGTGTTTAGGATATTCTTGGCTCCGACGGCATTATATATTCTGCCTTTTTGTGTGCATAGCCTGCACGAGCACTGTTCCGCTGCCTGCCTTTTTGGGTTCCATTTCCGATACGAGCATCTTTATAGCATCTAACATTTAAAGAAGATTCCTTGTTAGTGTTGAAGGACTTTAGTGCACTTTCTTTCATGCAGGAGTGCCTGACATTTATTGATTAAAGTAACGTAAGCTGTAACTTCTCTTACCACCTTACTTCGCATACCATAACCAAGCACCTTCGGTTATAGGTAGTAATAGGCTGTTTTCACATAACATTAAGCCTAGAGTAGACGCACATTTATTGAGAGTTTGATAGCCTATTATTGCATATAGAACTCTGTAGAGTATTTGTGTTCTTTGTTCACTGGGAATATACTTCAGAGGTTGGAGCTAGCGCTTTCCGTTGTAACATTTATGCCATTACTAGTCCAATGAATAAGAGCCCTGATATATTTGAACCCCAGTCGTAACAATATCTACAGCTTTACTCTCATCGTAGAGGTTGAGGATATCGTGGAAGAAGTCTAAGAGGTTTGTTAAACAGGAACGTTTTTTACGAAAGCCGAGTTGAGTATCTTTAAGTATGTTATTTTCCTCTAAGTGATTTACGAGTCTGTCTCGTATGACCGTTTCTAGCATTTTACAAACAACTGAGGTTAAGCTAATTGGACGATAGTTACTGGGTAGGGATTTGCTGCCTTTTTTGAATATCGGTGTTACGTTGGCTAGCTTCCACTGATCAGGCATAGTTCCAGACTGCAAGGATTTATTGAATAGTAATGTCAGTGGTTTGGAGAGCTCATCCTTAGCTTCCTTTAGAACTCTAGGCCAGATTGTATCAGGTCCTGGCGTTTTATTTACCTTGAGTTTATCTAAACAATTCAATACTTCTCTCTCTGTAACGGTGATATTGCTTAGAACATCTGAATTATCAATCTGAATCGGCGATGGTGTAGGGATATCACTGAGGTCTTCTGTTGTAAAAACTGATGCAAAGAAGGTATTGAGGGCATTACTCATTTGTACTGCGTCTTTGGTGTATTCTCCATTTTCATCGACTAACGGTCCAACAGTTGAAGTAACTACTTTTTTCTTTCTGATATAACTATAGAATTCTTTCGGGTTTGTTTTACTTTGATTCGCAATATGTAACTCTAAGGTCTTTTTACTCTGCTTAATTAACTTTTTGGCTTTGCGTTCTAGCTCTACAAATTTCACCCGTTCTTCGTCATGTTGTGAGGAATTTAATCTATCATTAGCAAATGTTTTAGCAAGCAGGCAGTTTGAAATATCTTTATTCCACCATTTGGACTTATTATTATGGCCTGGACGCCGTATTTTCGATGGTATGCAGTCTTGCACTGCTTTTAGGTAAGTGGTTTCGAATAACTTCCAAGATGTATTTATTTCGTTATTGTTAATTAAAAAGCTCCAGTCAGTTTCTTTAAACATAGCTCTAAGTTTATGGAAGTTTGCTTTCTTGAAATTAGGGACTTTTTCGATGCTACTATTTGGTTCGTTACTAGTAAACTTTAAAGTGAAAGTTATCGTACGATGGTCGCTGTTACTGAATTAATCACCAACATTCAAATTCTCTATCAATTCTTCTTTTGTTGCAAGTACAATGTCAAGAACGTTATTACCACGGGTCGGCGTTCGAACAAATTGATAAAGCGAACTCTCTTGCAAGTTCGTATACAAGTCATGTCCGGAGTGTGAAGTAAGAGTATCGCCCCACTTGGTCACAGGTAAATTAAAGTCGCCAAAAATTACGGTATCTTGTGAGTTACTTACATCTGCAATTTGTTCGTAAATTTCTCGGTCAGTTTGCACTGATTGAGCTGGAGGTCTGTATATTAACGCAAGTATTATTTTTGTACCTTTATTATTCTTTATTAGCACAAAAGATGTGTCGACTTTCACAATTTGAGGTTTTGACACGAGGGTCGGGTTAAGACTTTCTTTGATATAAAATAAAACGCCACCTCCATTTTTATTTATTCGGCTGTTCTCAAACATTACATAACCGGGAAGTGAATACTCTGCTAAAAAGTGTCTATCTTCTGTATTGAGCCAAGATTCTGTTATTCCAATCACATCATAATTTTCTGTAAACACTAGTTCCTCTAAATCTGAAAATTTATTGCGTATGCTACGAGCGTTTGCATAGAAAACCTTTAAAGTTGCGGTTTTAGAACTCACAGAACGTTCTTTCATCGAATTTTTGGTTCTGGTCGGATCTACATTTACATTCATGGCTGTCCTCGGTCCTCGGTCGTTATCCCTGGCGGTTTTGAATTTGGGTCGTGTTGGTGGAGCTGTATCCAAATTCGCGGTTCTTGACGGATTAGTATTTAATTCCTTTGTAGGTTGCCGTCCTCGCTGTCTTCGGTCCTCCTTCCTGGTTGTCCTGTGCTGAGTCGATTTCTTCTCCGAAAATCCGTTAGGCTGGCCGGACGCAGGAGTGGGCGGGGCCTCTGCGTCGTTCGTCTGCGTGTGTGGAGGGGGCATTCCTGGGGGCATCATGGGGGGCCTCGCTGTGGAAGGGCGTGCCGAGGGTAGGATCTGGCTGTATTCCGCTTGTGTGTTAAAGTAGGTTGGTATGTTTGTATATATATATAGCTTCAAGAATGAATAGGCGGCGTGAGTCTATTTTCTTTTTCAAGAATAGAGGTGTGTTTATCTAAGTCGGGTCTGGTGAGTTCCTGATGGTGTGAGGATGTCTGGTAGTGGTCCTTGATTGCTCCGGCTTGAAGGTGGAAGGTAAGGCGACGTGACAGACGAGTCCTTCTCAAACCGACATAAGTGTGAGGTCCACAGTCCTCACTGTTACAGGTGTGTCGGTATATGACATGGTCCTCTTGTGATGGTTTCTTAGCGGTAGCCGGGCTGTTGCGAATGACTATTTGTGATGTTTTCCTCGATTTGTAGTATATAGTGAGTTTAAGGTGTTGGTCAGGGTTCGTAGTTTTAACGTTGTTGCTGATAATGTCTCTCATTATGTTTTCGTCTGTCTTGTGATCTGAGGACATGTGGTTTTTTAATAGTACATTTTTATGTGTTCAGTGTTTGTATTAGTAGGCATGTCGTTTTTGTACCATGTTTCAAGGTGTTTGTTGATGGTGTGGGGCGATGTCCGAGTTACTGTACCCATTGTTTACAAGCACCTGGTGAGCCTCTCGAGTTCCTTGTGTGTGTCTCACCAGGAGCTGCAGTGTGATAGGGCTCTCCTGACGTAGCCGGTTATGACGTAGGCACTTATGTCGGTTTGACAAGGACTTCTGTCACGTCGCCTTACCTTCCACCTTCAAGCCGGAGCTATCAAGGACCACTACCACACATCCTCCCAC
>JBAKBP010034169.1:0-20990 GCA_037953745.1 Lithodes maja | reverse complement strand
GTCTTGATACTGATATAGAAATGGGAGGAAAGGTTTTAGTATATTTATATTTTGTAATGTATTCTATATATTTATCTATTTAGCCAAATGTTTACATTGCATACATATAATATTATTTACAATACTACAACTATAAATATCCTGGCTGAGTCAGGAAACAGAGCGAACGTCTATATATCTTAAAACTAATGGGGTTAAGCATGAAGAAGGGGAACCAGAAAAACGACCCATCTTCCTTTAAGACTGGGCAGGTGAAGCGTCAGGGAGGAAAGGTATGTCACTGACTCGGCAAGCTTTATCCTGGGACATGGTGGGAGTATATCGGCTGATGGCATGTCGGAAGAGGCGACTAAAGGGAAAAAAATGGGGGATATCAAGGGGAGTTTGGACTTTCAATCGGTGATTGTATTATACACAATATCTAAAATCATTGCAAGGGGGGAATAAGGGCATATCTCAAGTTAACTCTCCCCACGGGAGAGCTTCTCAACTTAGATTACTTAGCTTCAATATTTCTTAACCTGGCAAGTGCGATAAGCCTCACGAAAGTATCTGTATAGCGTACGCGATAGGTCTTACGGAAACAAAGCCATGAAAAAACCCTAACAAAACGCCCCACTGGCACTCAAAAAATAAAGCAATATGTGATTAGGTGAGATCATTCCCCTCCAGTACCTCCTACCACTCCTCCACAAAATACAACTGCTTGGCGAAATATAAGTTTTCCACCGGGCAATTGCTGTTCCAACTTATTTTATCGTTCTTCAATGTTCATACTATCAACTTTTGCAATATTCGCGGCCTTTCCTCTAATTTTCACTCTATACAACACCATCTCTCCTCCTCCAAACCTGATCTTCTTTTCCTTACCGAAACTCAGGTGTCTGAAGCAACTACCTTCTCTGTATCTTCCTACTTTCTCTATCCTAGTTTCAAAGCCAGAGGCGGATGTTGTGCATACGTGCACAACAAACTCACTTGCTCTCGTGTTCCCGATTTCGACTCCTCTGAATTCTCAACTTTATGGCTCAAACTATCCTGTCATTCTCATACTAAATATTTCTGTGCTGTCTATCTTTCCCCTAGCTCTACCGACTTTCCCAAATTCTTCGACTATCTAAACTCTAAAGTGGAACACATTCTATCTATCTCTCCCTTCTCTGAAATCTCCATCTTAGCAGATTTCAACGTTCACCACTGCCAATGGCTCTCTTCTCACTCTACTGACCAACCTGGTGAACAAGCCTACATCTTTTCTATCATAAATGACCTAGAGCAGCTGGTCCAGCAACCCACCCGTATCCCGGATCGCTTTGGAGATCAGCCCAACATTCTTGACTTATTTCTGACTTCTAACCCTTCTTCTTATACTGTCAATCTTTTCTCTCCTTTGGGCTCCTCCGACCATAAACTTATCTCCGCCACCTGTTCTATCTCTTCAGTACGGCCATCCGATCCTCCCAGCCTGCAGCGCTTGTGGCACTTTGGCGCTGCCGACTGGGAGGCTCTCCAGCAGTACTTCTTTGATTTCCCATGGAATGACTTCTGCTTCCGTGGCCGAGGACCCTCGGAGAGTGCTGAACGCATTACCGAAGTAATCTTCTCGGGCATGGAAGCATACATTCCATTTTCTTTCTCTCAGTCTAATGCAAAAAAATCTTGGTTTACTCACGCTTGTGCTACTGCTGTCCTCAACAAGGAGGAAGCATTCAAACGGTACCGACGCCTTAAAACTCAAGAATCTCATTCTTCCTATGTTTCTGCCCGGAATCAAGCCAAATCTGTTCTTCGACTTGTGAAGCACTCTTTCATCAATAATAAATGCACTGAACTATCCAACTCTAGCTCTTCCCAAGCTTTCTGGCATCTAGCCAAAAACCTCTCCAATAACTTTCCTTCCTCGTCTTTCCCTCTGCTTGTCCACTCTGATGGCACAACCATCACTTCTTCCTCTGACAAAGCTGAACTCTTTGCTCAAACTATTGCCAGAAACTCTACCTTGGATGATTCCGGTGTTATTCCTTCCTCTCCTACTTATGCCTAATATCCTAATCTCTTCTAAAGATGTACTTTCTACCCTCTCTGGGCTTAATACTAAGAAGGCATACGGTCCGAACGGTGTTCCTCCTGTTGTACTTAAAAACTGTGCTTCCGTGCTGACCCCCTGCCTAGGCAAACTCTTTCGTCTCTGTCTCTCCTCTAACGTCTTTCCTTCTTGCTGGAAGTTTGCTCTCATTCAACCTGTCCCAAAGAAGGGTGACCGCTCGCAACCCTCCAACTATCGTCCAATTGCTCTCATCTCTTGTATCTCTAAAGTTTTTGAAACTATTCTTGCTTCCAAATTTCTTAAGCATTTTTCTTCTCATAATCTGCTCTCAGATCGCCAGTATGGCTTCCTTAATGACCCGCTCTACTGGTGATCTTCTTTCATATATTACTAACTCTTGGTCATCCAACTTTCGGGACTTCGGTGAAACTTTTTCTGTTGCACTATACATATCGAAGGCCTTTGATAGAGTCAGGCACAAATTTTTAATTTCCAAACTGCCCTCCTTCGGTTTCTGTCCCTCCATCTGTGTCTTTGTGTCTGACTTCCTTTCCGGCCGTTCCATAGCTGCGGTTGTGGACGGCCATCGCTCATTTCCTCATCCTATCAACTCCGGTGTTCCTCAGGGTTCTGTCCTATCTCCTATTCTCTTTCTAATTTTCATAAATGATCTTTTCAACTGTACATCCAGTCCCATTCATTCATATGCAGACGATTCTACTTTACACCACTCAATTAGTTTTCCAAAACGCCCCAGCCAGCAGTCCCTCAAAAGTAAACTTAATGAAGCCATAAAATGCTTATCTTCTGATCTAGCTACTATTTCCAATTGGGGTAGAGAAAATCTTGTTGCATTTAATGCTTCCAAAACTCAATTTATCCATCTTACTACCTATCAAGAACCTCCAGAGGACTATCCCTTATTCTTCAACAATACAAAAATCAACCCTTCATCTTCCCTCAACGTTCTCGGTGTTTCATTTTCTTCTGCTCTCACTTGAAAAGACCATATTACCAGTCTCACTAAGGCAGCCTCCCAGAAGCTGAATGTGCTCAACCGTTTCAAGCGGTTCTTTACCCCTGCACAGCTTCTTGCTCTGTACAGGGGCACAGTGCGTCCTTGTATTGAGTATTGTTCACATGTGTGGGGAGGTTCCTCTCACACCACACTCCAAGATAAAGTAGAAAGGAAAGCCTTTCGTATCATTAACTCCCGTCCACTCCCCAACTCTCTGCAATCTCTCTCTCTTCGCCGCAATGTTGCATCTCTCTCACTATTCTATCACTACTACAATAATCAGTGTTACTCGGAGCTTTCCCAGTGCATACCACCTCCTCTACGTAGGGTACGTAGTACCCGCCTTGCATCACAATCCCACCCCTACTCTGTGTAACTCTCCAAACCAAGAGTGAAACGCTATTCTCAGACTTCTATTCAACTGCTGAGCTCTGGAACTCTCTCCCAGAATCAGTCTTTCCCTCTTCCTATGACTTAAATTGCTTCAAACTTCGTGTGTCCAGGCATTTTAGCTCGAACGGCCCTTAATTTAGGCCCTGTCACTCTTTGAAATCTGGCAGAGGCACTCGCTGCAGGCAGTTATGCCTTTTGTCTCCCTCATTCACATAGAACAAAAAATATGTTCATCATATAAGTAAAATAAATGCATGTGGAGAAGATATAATGCCTTATATGGTAAATATAACAAATTCTGTCCGAATCTATTTTTTTTTTCTTGCATACGCGGCACTTTTAAACATACCTATTACGCGTATCTGACTTCCCATAAACTTCTTTCCGTTCTCCAGTATAGCTTCCTTAAAGGCCGCTCTACTGGTGATCTACTTACCTACCCTACTAAATCTTGGTCATCCTCTGTTCGGATCTTTTTCTATTCCGCTAGACATATCAAAAGCTTTTAATAGAGTCTGACACAAATCATTTATTTCCAAACTACCATCTTTTGGCTTCTATCCCTCTACCTGTGCTTTTATATAATCATATTTTCCTTTCCGAATGTTCCATAGCTGTTGTTGTGGACGGCCATCTTGCACTTCCTCACTATCAACTCCGGTATTCCTCAGGGTTCTGTCCTATCCTCAGTCATATTTCCAATTTGCATTAACCTCTGGGCTGCGCAGCCCTTTTAGTATACACCATACCGCTGTGCGTTGGTATATTCATTCATTCCTCACTAAAAACGTTATTTTACCATAAATATAATTAATACTTATCCATATGCGCCTATTTTACGTTTAATATGAAGTTAGTAACCATCCCCTGACGACCCCACAAAATTACCTGGACCTCGGCCTGTTACTCTTTCTATTAATTTCTGCAACATTCGCGGACTTTCCTCTAACTTTCACTCTGTTGAACACCATCTCTCCTCCTACAAACCTGATCTTCTCTTCCTCGCTGAAACTCGGGTGTCTGTAGCAACATCCAGCAGCCCCTTCTCTGTATCCTCCTACTTTCTCTATCCTAGTTTCAAAGCCAAAGGCAGATGTTGTGCATAATTGCACAACAAACTCACTTGCTCTCGTGTTCCCGATTTCGACTCCTCTGAATTCTCAACTTTATGGCTCAAACTATCCTGTCATTCTCATACTAAATATTTCTGTGCTGTCTATCTTTCCCCTAGCTCTACCGACTTTCCCAAATTCTTTGACTATCTAAACTCTACAGTGGAACACATTCTATCCATTTCTCCTTTCTCAGAAATCTCCATCTTAGGAGATTTCAACATTCACCACCGCCAATGGCTCTCCTCTCACACTACTGACCCATCTGGTGAACAAGCCTACGTCTTTTCTATCATATAATTATGACCTAGAGCAGTTAGTTCAGCAACCCCCCCGTATCCCGGATCGCATCGGAGATCGGCCCAAAATTCTTGACTTATTTCTGACTTCCAACCCTTCTTCTTATCCTGTTGGTCGGAGACTTGTCTCCGTCACCTGTCCTATCTCTTCAGTACGGCCATCCGATCCTCCCAGCCGGCGGCGCTTGTGGCACTTTGGCGCTGCCGACTGGGAGGCTCTCTAGAAGTACTTCTTTGATTTCCCATGGAATGACTTTTGCTTCCGTGGCCGAGGATCCTCGGAGAGTGCTGAACGCATTACCGAAATAATCCTCTCGGGCATGGAAGCGTACATTCCATTTTCTTTTTCTCAGTCTAATGCAAAAAAATCTTGGTTTACTCACGCTTGTTCTACTGCTGTCCACAACAAGGAGGAAGCATTCAAATGGTACCGACGCCTTAAAACTCAAGAATCTCATTCTTCCTATGTTTCTGCCCGGAATCAAGCCAAATCTGTTCTTCGACTTGTGAAGCACTCTTTCATCAATAATAAATGCACTGAACTATCCAACTCTAGCTCTTCCCAAGCTTTCTGGCATCTAGCCCAAAACCTCTCCAATAACTTTCCTTCCTCGTCTTTCCCTCCGCTTGTCCACTCTGATGGCACAACCATCACTTCTTCCTCTGACAAAGCTGAACTCTTTGCTCAAACTATTGCCAGAAACTCTACCTTGGATGATTCCGGTGCTATTCCTCCCTCTCCACCCCTCTCTCTCCTACTTATGCCTAATATCCTAATCTCTTCTAAAGATGTACTTTCTACCCTCTCTGGGTTTAATACTAAGAAGGCATACGGTCCGGACGGTGTTCCTCCTGTTGTACTTAAAAACTGTGCTTCCCTGCTGACCCCCTGCCTAGGCAAACTCTTTCGTCTCTGTCTCTCCTCTAACGTCTTTCCTTCTTGTTGGAAGTTTGCTCTCATTCAACCTTTCCCAAAGAAGGGTGACCGCTCTCAACCCTTCAACTATCGTCCAATTGCTCTCATCTCTTGTCTTCCTAAAGTTTTTGAAACTATTCTTGCTTCCAAATTTCTTAAGCATTTCTCTTCTCATAATCTGCTCTCAGATCGCCAGTATGGCTTCCTTAAGGGTCGCTCTACTGGTGATCTTCTTTCATATCTTACTAACTCTTGGTCATCCTCCTTTCGGTACTTCGGTGAGAATTTTTCTATTGCACTAGACATATCGAGAGCCTTCGATAGAGTCTGGCACAAATCTTTAATTTCTAATCTACCCTCCTTCGGTTTCTATCCCTCCATCTGTGCCTTTGTCTCTAATTTCCTTTCCGGCCGTTCCATAGCCGCGGTTGTGGACGGCCATTGTTCACTTCCTCACCCTATAAACTCCGGTGCTCCTCAGGGCTCTGTCCTATCTCCTATTCTCTTTCTAATTTTTATAAATTATCTCCTCAACTGCACCTCAATTCCCATTCATTCATATGCAGACGACTCAACCATACACTACTCCATTAAATTTTTCAGAACGCCCCAGCCAGCAATCCCTCAACGACAAACTTAATGAAGCCATAGAACTCTTAAATTCTGATCTAAATACTATCTCAAATTGGGGCAGAGAAAACCTTGTTACCTTTAATGCTTCCAAAACCTAATTTCTTCATATATCTACCCGTACGAAACTCCCAGCGGACTATCCCTTATTCTTCAACAATACAAAAATCAATCCTTCATCTTCTCTCAATATTCTTGGTGTCTCTTTTTCTTCTGCTCTCAGTTGGAAGGACCATATTACTAGTCTTGCTAAGGAAGCCTCCCAGAAGCTGGGTGTGCTCAACCGCCTTAGGGGGTTCTTTTCTCCTGCATAGCTTCTTGCTCTGTACAGGGGCATAGTGCGTCCTTGTATTGAGTATTGTTCACATGTGTGGGGATGTTCCTCTCACACCGCTCTCCTAGACAAAGTTGAAAGGAAGGCCTTTCGTATCATTAACTCCCGTCCACTCACCAACTCTCTGCAATCTCTCTCTCTCCGCCGCAATGTTGCATCTCTTTCGCTATTCTATCGCTACTATAATAATCAGTGTTTCTCAGAGCTTTCCCAGTGTATACCACCTCCTTTACGTAGGGCACGTGGTACCCGTCTTGCAACTCAACCCCACCCCTACTCTGTGCAACTCTCCAACCCAAGAGTGAAATGTTACTCTCAAACTTTCTTCTACTCAACAGCTGAGCTCTGGAACTCTCTCCCAGAATCAGTCTTTCCCTCTTCCTATGACTTAAATTGCTTCAAATTCCGTGTGTCCAGGCATTTTGGCTCGAACGTCCCTTGATTTTGGCCCTGTCACTCTTTCAACTATGGGGGAGGCACTCGCTATAGGCAGTTCTGCCTTTTGCCTCCCTCAATCACATCGAAAAAACAAATGTTACAACAATAAAACAAATGGGAATATAATATCTATGGTCAAAATCGCGAATTGAAAGCAAGAGGTTCATCCATCAAGTGTGAGCCAGCTGGCAACACATCCTCCTCTCTCTCGAGGCCTGGAGAGAGACTGAGGCCTTTCTCTTTATCTTTTGCTCTTTCCCACGTATATGCACACAGATGACCACACCCTGCACCCGGCTTTCTAATGTTTGGACGAAAATATACCAAAGAATAAGGGAATAACAGGGAAAATAGGTGATAATTGAAGGGGGGGGGAGGGGGGAAGGAGGGGATGTGTGGAGGAGTGATATGAGGCATGGCCGAGGGAAAAAAACAAAAACAAACTAAAATCAAGTGCTACTGGGGCCTTTTAAACATTGTTTTTTAGGCCTAGGATCTTAAGAGTCTCCCCGCAGTCGCCCAGTAAAACCTCTTAAGAGTCTCCCCGCAGCTGCCGGGTTAATGATCTCCTCAACTGTACCTCTAGTCCTATCCACTCATATGCTGATTACTCTACCTTACACTATTCAACTAGTTTTGCACAAGCTCTCTCCCCTTAGTCACTCTAAAGCTTACATGATGAGGCCATGGCGTGCCTATCCTCTGATCTTTTGATAATTTTGGATTAGGGCTGTGAAAATCTTGTTGATTTCAATGCTTCCAAAACCAAATTTATCCATAATTATGTCTACCTGCCACAAACTTTCAAACAACTATCCCTTATTCTTCAGCAACACACAAATCCACTCCTCATCTTCTCTCATTATGTTTGGTGTTTCATTTTCACTTTAAGCTCTGTCTCCCCTCACTAGTTGCGAAGGCTGTTTACTGTTTTTTTTTTTTTTTTTTTTATGGGAACTTGCCAATACCCTGCTCGAAGGTCGAGGGTGGGGAACCGCTTGGAGCCAAATAGGAAATCTAAGAAATCATTGATTCTTGGCAGCGGTTGTGCCTCTTTGATTATAACCTTCTTTAAATAAGGGATCTTCAATGCAAAATTGGCTGAACCCATATTTCTTCTTCACTAGCACGACTTTAGACGATCTTGAGTCAATGGAGTGATGAACCCAGCAGCAAGCATTTCTTCAACTTGATGCTCTTCCTCTTGTTTTTGCATTTTGCAGGGATTTTTTTCTGCATGAGGGTTGTCCTAATGGAGGGCTGGTGATTAAGATATGATAGGCCAACACTTTTGATTTTCTGATATCCTCGGAGCTTTGGGTGAAGATATCTTGATATGCAATAAGTACTTCGGTTAGCTCGCGTTGTTGGTTTGGAGTGGGGTGGTCGGGGATGGATGGTAGCAGGGGCATGGTAGCTAGAAACCAGAACAATCCCTCTTATGGCACCTCCTATGATATTCAGGTAATACATTATTACGTAATATTATTTAAATCCAATAATAAATCGGCCGTCAAGCAAGGCTAACAAGCACATCCTCTAGAAGTGTTTCCTATTGATTTCCTTCCATAGGCGTCTGCTAAGGTTAAGATGACGCTGACCGTTTTGCTGGACCCCCTTCTCCCTAATGTTTAGCCCCACTAGTTTTGAAATTATAAGATGTTAGGCCCATTAGTTTGGCGATTTTAACACCTTTCGCCTCATTTTGTTGTCAATTTTAAGACCCTTCGTGTCATTTAGGTGTCGATTATTTCCTGGCGAGCGATAGCGAGCCTGCAATTTTAAGAGGAACCAAGGCCGGGACATTTTTCTACCGAAAAATTTACAAATTTATCTTGAAGGGGGGTCTAGGGGGGGGTTTTCTAAGCTTGATGGATGTCTAGGGAGGAAACTAAAAACAAATATGAATAAATTAATTAATAGACAAACAAACGGTCAGTCTCCCCTTAACGAGAGAGAAATGGCGACCTGGTGACACAACCAGTGTGACTCACAATAATTAAGCTCTGGGATGAATCACTCTTCTAAGATGTGGAGTAGGAGTAGTAAACGTGCACACAGGATTTCTGACATCGATCCCCACTGAGTTAGTGTTTATTTGGTACTCATCCCTATGGCCTCTTTGCATTGGAGGACATCAGAGATTCTGTAGACCAGCATCATATTTACAATGTGAATTATAGCACCTGGTCAACATTTTCGAGCTGCAGACACTGTTTATAGACAACACTCGCAACCATAGCCACGTCAACATTGTACTATTAACACGTTGATGTACTATCAACAAGTACTTACTACACTACGAGGAACACACAATTTAGACTAGCATCACAGGCTGTATAAACCTCTTCCAAGTTTATTTGAAAAAGTGAGAGTCCAGGAGGCTAGCCCTATTCGTCACCTTTCAGAGCATGTACAAGACGCCTGTACAATGGAAGTACTCACGATTGTTGAGTCATTTATTTACCAGGTGATAATATAACTGTATACATAGTATTGAGCTACAAACAGCACTGGTAATAGGTTTATGGTGTATTGCTCAAATAATTAATAGGATACATCACCTACATACAACATATCTTAATACTAATGGCCCCCCTCGGCCCCCCCCCCCCCCCAATAAAAAAAGAAAGACACGAATGTTTCTGGGTGTTTTATGTTCATCATGGTTATGGCCTGAGTCATGGCCTCTGTAAATGTGGAGGTGAGTGCATTCATCATACGGAAGTTTCCCGTTATGCACTACTTATCCTCATTTTAATTGTGATTGTTTGAAGAACCAAAAGTATGTCTTTGTATTAATGCCATTGCTTCGTTTGTTGAAACACAGGATGTCGTGATGGACAATGGACATGTCAAGATGAATCCTGTATACCACAAGATCGCTACTGTGATGGCCGGGCTGATTGTCCTGATAACAGTGATGAACATCAGTGTCATGGTAAGTTATAAATTTATATATTATATTATTAGATATCGACCAGAATCTAACTGTGGCGTAAACCTCTTTGTATGAGTGTGCGGTCCTTATATAAGCTTGAAGACTAAAACTACAACAGATGCATGGGCTTCAGTTTTTGTTTTAAGATACACAGAAATAGTAGTTACAAGTTACATACAAACAAAAAAACAAGAGGATTGCATAAATATTGTGAATATACAATTTCATTGGTTGATTATATAGCTAGCATTCTAAATGTATACATAAAGATAGAAATTAGTCTTTGGAAAGAGGTGAATTACAGTATTTAAATACAAAGATGAAATAGAACCCGGGAGAAGTATGTGTGGTATGAATACAGGACGAGTATGAATATTAACTGGTCTTTATTTTATATATTTTTTCTAGTAGTTAAGGAACGAGGTCACGAAGAACGGAACCTTTTTACCCTGTCATAGACCTATTTTACTGTTAGGCGATCAGAACAGAGGCAAGGGGTGTGAAGAGATTGCCCAAACATCTCCACCTGCTGAGAATCAAAATCGTTTATAAGTGGATGGTGTAATACAAGAAAATAGAGAATCAAAGGATATTAAAGATATTACAAACAGAGACATTTAGTAACTTCTAATATCAGTGATAAGAATGTAAAGGTAGTGTTTGATGTTATTCGGAAGCTTATATTTCAAAGCAGGGACCCTGACATACAGAGACAATTTCACTAATTATACAAAGCTTAGTTAACAAATGTTTTTCCCAGGTGTGTCAGGGAGGTCAGGGTCTCTTTTCATCTTCTTGTTTTCAGGGGTCTCCACGGGGGACTTCTGCTTGCTATACTTATGCTTCTTCTTAGTCTTCTTGTGGTTACGTTTCTTCGTGTTGATTGTGTAGGGGTTGCAGAACACAATATGAGAGCAAGGGTTGCTGAACTCTCTATTTGCCTCACAGGGATTGCTGAATGAGGTTGCAGCTACACAAGGCCGGTTATTGAGTGTAGTCGTGGAGGCTGTGACTGTTCAGAGGTTGACGAACGGCATCTGAGAGCAAGGGTTGCTGAACTCTTGGTGTATCTCACAGGAGTTTCTGACAGAGTTTGTGGCTTGTCAGGGGTTGCTGAGGTTAGTCACTGATACCTCACAAGAGTTGCTGAACGAGATAACTCCCAAACAATGTGTGCTGTGTTTAAAAGAGGGTGTGAGCCTACCAAACAAGTTTCGCTCTCAGTCCTTGTTCTTTTTCTTGCTAAGTTTTGGTCCTTGAGTCCTTGGGGGTAGAAAGGGCCTTCTGGTTGGGGTTCAGCAGGTTCTTGTGTCCTTATTCCTCTGGGTTGTTGTTCTTAGGTAAATTACCTTCCCAGGTAGCAGGTGGATGGGTAGGTAGGTTGCCAGCTTGATGACAAGTGCTCAGGGTGGGCGGAGCTCTAACGTCATCGGTTCCAACATTATTTGCTGTATCTGCGGTATAGAGAGAGAATGGGGAGAAGGGGACAAATAAAACCTGGCTGGAGGAGGCACTTTTGTAGTCTTCTAGATTACAGCTATATGTGTGGTGGAGGGTCGTGTTGGGGCTGGAGTAGCGCTGATGGAAACGTTTTGACTGCCTTCCTTTTTTACTTTCTGCATACCAATTTAACTACTGATTTTTTTTTGCCAATGCTGTTATTCAGTTATACCCATTAATTGCGATTAAAACTCAATTATGAGAAACATTGACAATCAATATTACTTTCTGGGCGGGTGCCCAACCCCGAAAGGAGTTGAAATAGGGGAGCTATCCCCCCGCCAAAGGCGGCTTTCTAGGGCCTTTCCTAGCTGATGCTGAGAGGATTGGGTTCTAGTCATGTGGTGATGGGCTGGTCTATCCGAGTGAGAACTGAGCGATCTCTGCCATACCCATAGCTTACTCTGACTGTTCCTTTTACTTATATATCTTCTAGATCTCAAGTAGCGGCATCTTTTCCGTGGATTGACCTCCCTACTGCCAACCTAGAAGTTGGCAGGTTGGGAGCCAAAGTGTCACATTTTCCCCTTACCCCTCAACTTTCCCTTCATAATTGCTGAGGGGCACAGGGCCTTGGGTGGGGCTTTGGTTTCCCGGGCATTTCCGCACCCTCCTCAGCTCCCTGCCTTGGAGTGGCTTCGGTCACCCGGGCTTTGTTAGTGGGGGCACTCGTTTATGGCCTTGGCCTTGCTCGAGACCTTGGGGCTGTTCGGCCAGACAGCCTGGGGAACAACAACAACAACAACAACAACTTTCTGATCAGTGTCAGGGAAGCACAACTATTCAACCCATCATTTAATTCACATTCCTGTGTTAAGTGTGCATGTATTCAATACGAGACCTGGCAGCACAGTGAGTGTATATCTAGGAAACTAATAATAAGATTAATGTGTTTGAGGCGATAGATTTGTGTTGATGTTTAGTGTTAGTTGTGCCATGGATAAGATCAAGGTAAAGTTGTGTGCATTGCACTGTAGTAGGTCATGTTTATGTTGCAATATGGTATACTAATTTTGACGTTATGATTTAATTATTCTAATTTAAAAACACTGTAAATAGATGCTGATGATCGATATTTTGTTATGACCCAGAATGTAACGATGGAGAGTTCACGTGTGATGATGGGTCTTGTATACCACAACATCACTACTGTGATGAACGATATGATTGTGGGGACAGAAGTGATGAAGAAAATTGTCCTGTAGGTGAGTCTTACTTAAATACTACATGCATATTTTACTTAATCATACTTCCTTGTCATTGTTATAGTGCTATATTTGTACATGCTCGGGTTAATTAGATGGCAAAGCAAGATGACTAAGCAAGAATCAAATAACATAATTATTTAGCATTGATTTACAATAGTATATGCTTCTTTAGCCTGCGTCATGTATTTGTTTGATCATAGCTTGTGGTCATGGGGAGTGGGCGCACCCTTCATATAAATCATCTCCCCGGGACTATTATCTAGTCCAACTTGCGCGACCCCTTACCCCAAATGACCAAGTGTTCACTCATCTATTCACAAGCATTCTCCATTCATTCCTGTTTATTACTACTTCTCTTGCCTGATCTATAGTCATTCTTCTATCATCCAAAGCTTGTCTTACAGTCTCTCTATCTCAATGGGGGTCTTCCCTCCTTTCTATCTCCCCTTGTATCTGACTCACATATTCTCTTTGTAAGCCTTTCATCTTCCATTCGTTCAACATGGCCATACCAGCTCAGCACCCTTCTGTCCACTCTGGCTGACAAATGTTCCTGCTGCCCCACTCTCCTACGTATCTCTTCATTCCTTAATCTGTCTCTACGAGTAACTCACCACATACTTCTCAAACAGCTCATCTCCATCACATCCAGCTATCTTCTCTCTTTTTCCTTCAGAGCCCATGTCTCAGCCCTGTACATCACTGTTGGCACAACAATTCCTTGATACATTGCACTTTTTACTTTCATTCCGAGATTTCTCGTCTTCCACATACTTCCCATTGCTCCGAAAACCTTCCTTCCTTCACACACTCTCTGTTTTATCTCCATTTCCATACCTCCACTCCTGCTTATCATTCCTCCTAGATATTTAAAACACTCTACTTGTTTCAATATTTCCCCATCCAGCCTCTCATCTAGATTCACTCTACGATCACCTATATTACACACCATTGCTTTACTTTAATTTAAATGGGGTATGTGCCAGAGTATATCGATAAATAGATAGACAATAATAGGGTACCAATAATAACGAGGTAGAGGAACTTTTTCCTCTTCCCCTTTACACTCATTCCTGCCCGAGAAAATTACAATTATTAAAACTGGTCTGATGTAAGGATTTACTTTCATGTCTGCATGTATTTCGTATGACAATTATTATTGGGCAGAAATTCATCTTGTACTCCGACCGTCTCCAGCACACAGAGAATATGTCTGATGTAACACCTTGCCACTACCGAACATGAATACAAAGGAAGAAACCCTGATCATTATACCTCAATTCCAAGATTCTAAGACAAACTGTTGATAAGTTATGGAGGCGGAGACATTACTTTCCTTTCAGCTCTCATAGAGTGTATTTCTTTAATTTTGTTCTTAAGATAAGTTGGTTGATAACCAATGCTAACGAGTCAATTTAACCCATGGTTTTCTTCCATTGACAGTATTCCTGCCAAAATTAACAAGCTTCACTCACCCGATACTAGTCTTTCATACTAGATGTAGGAGTTACAGGGACAATATTGTTTTTTCCCCTGAATCAACGCCAATTCTGAATATGCTTTCGGTTACAGTACTTTATCCAATTATGCTCCCTCACCAGCCATTTTTCTATGTTCCATCTAATATATGATACTCTATAGTCTTATAAATCAATAATGCCTAGAATCAACTTTTCTATTCTGGGGTCCCTTACACTTCCGTATTGCTTAGCTCATCAAACCAGCTTACACCAAATGCCTTTCTTCAAAGTATATTGACAAGTTATCATGCTATTCTATTTTGGGGAGAAACTCGTTACAGGTAGCCTGCCTTTTGTCTCATTCATACTCATAGGAACAATAAGAAAGGATCATTCAACATATATTGAATGGAAAACTT
Organism: Lithodes maja; assembly: GCA_037953745.1. NCBI lineage: Eukaryota > Metazoa > Arthropoda > Malacostraca > Decapoda > Lithodidae > Lithodes > Lithodes maja. The sequence goes on along the minus strand of JBAKBP010034169.1, from coordinate 6,275 downwards.
CATGATATTTTTCTGGTGGTACAGGGTGTCGGCCGGACGAATGGCAGTGTCGAAGTGGAAGATGTCTGTCCATGGTTCTGCGCTGTGATGGAACCCCACAGTGTATTGACCGATCTGATGAGGAGAACTGTCCAGGTATATGTAGACATATTATTATCACTATTTACCAGCTGTGTGTCCTTATCATCCCAGCTCTATCTCCTAATCAAGAAGTGAAACGAAAGGTATTTGAATCAAAATGGTCTAGATTTATCCATGAAGTGCGGAAACGTACAGGTGCTAGCTTTGCCATAACAAAGTCTCAATATCTTTGGATAGGGATGAACATCTACTGTGTTACGATTTGGCGATGATATGAGGTATTTTAGTCAGGTTTTGGTGTAGCCAGGAACTGCAAGAACCTTGAGATTACCTTAGAAAAAATTAAAGGTGTTTCATGTGGACTCGAGTTTACGATCGTGTTGTCCACAGTTTGCCACAACATCTATTCAGACATGCCTCCCCTTGAAATGTATTGATACAGCTCTATAAATCTTCAGCATTCGGTATATTTCAAGACACCCAGAATGCAGGTATTTTCATAATTTTCCTTTAGTTTATGTTTTTAATGTAAAAGCAATAATATGAGTCCTATGACCACATACATATTATAACACGCATACAAGAACTCCTATATACCTTTTTGGTGAGATGACGATATGAGCCCGGGCTAGTTTTACATAGTTCACACGAGAACGCTAGAAAAGTAACAAGGTAGATTTGTTTTGCTGACTATTAACGAAGTATTCATGTGGAATAATTTTAGGCGGATTTGATATTATTATATTATTATACAATCCTAAAATGTAAAACCAAATATAGAACCATTATTTAGGGAGTGGTTGAGATTATGGTTATGTGCCAAGTGCTGAATGAAAACATAGCAGATGTATGATAAACCTCTTTCATAGTTGACAGTCTCACCTTAACTTATTGAGGCTGGGAGCAGGGCACGCTTCCAGTTTTTGGGATCTTTAGATTTAGTTATGGGAAGCATTAGTTGGGAACATTTGCATCTGAGGACATCTCCCAAGGTGCTACACAACACATTCGAGGACGTCACTCAGAGTCTAGATCATTCCAGAGTCTAGATTTAAGTCAGTGTTGAGTATCCAAGACACATAGCCATGCAATAACACATGTAGGAATTACAAATGTCTGTATAAAGCCAAATGCCTATATCCCCGAAGAGGTGGCCACTAATGAATCCATTACTCCATTGGACTGACCGCTGGTTTGGACCCCTAAATGACCTGGAACTCTTCCTACTACTCTATCATTCAATTTCTCTAGCAATTGGGGTTTTTCCTCTAACTTCCTCTCTGTGGAACACCTTCTCTTTTCTACCCAACCTGACTTACTTTTTATCACCGAAACCCAGTTGTCTAAGGGTAAAGACAGCAAACCCTTTTTTGTATCCTCCTACTATCTGTATCCTCATTTCAAAGCCAAAGGTGGAAGTTGTGTGTACATACACAACAAACTTACTTGCTCTCGTGTTCCCAGCTTTGACTCTTCTGAAATCACAGACTGTGTGAAGTTAGAAAATCATGTATTACTTATACAAAGGAAGTGTTCATTTGCACTGGTAAGGATTGTTAATAAATTGTCTTGTTTATGATTAGCTATCTTTTATCCACCTAAAATGTAGTCATATATATTCATAATTATACAACAATGATTACTATTGAAATTGGTTGAAGAAATAATGGTATGTATGTGACATTGTTTTGTTTGTTGCAACACAGGATGTGGTCATAGACAATGGACATGTGACGATGGATCCTGTATACCACATGATCGCTACTGTGATGGCCGGCATGATTGTTCTGATCACAGCGATGAACACAATTGTCCTAGTGAGTATTACTGTGATTATGCTATATTTACTATGTGAAGATGTGCTTAATATTATTTGTATTCTTAATGTAATTAGTACAACTCTTTCATATGTATTGAGCTGCATTATAGACTTCTTAATGTAATTAGTACAACTCTTTCATATGTATGGAGCTGCATTATAGACTTCTTTATGTAATTAGTACAACTCTTTCATATGTATTGAGCTGCATTATAGACTTCTTAATGTAATTAGTACAACTCTTTCATATGTATTGAGCTGCATTATAGACTTCTTAATGTAATTAGTACAACTCTTTCATATGTATTGAGCTGCATTATAGACTTCTTAATGTAATTAGTACAACTCTTTCATATGTATTGAGCTGCATTATAGACTTCTTAATGTAATTAGTACAACTCTTTCATATGTATTGAGCTGCATTATAGACTTCTTTCACAAACCTAACTAATTATGATGTATGTGACTTGTTTAAAATATCATAGGTTGTGGACATGGGGAGTGGGTTTGTGAAGATGGGACCTGCCTGGCTGAACATCTTCACTGTGATGGAATAGTTCATTGTCCAGACGGCTCCGATGAAGACGGCTGCCCAGGTCAGTCTTAAAACTATATTATCAGCTATCTTGAAATTATAATAGTTATCTGATGCTGCTACTCGCTCATCCCTTTCTTGAATGAAGTATATCATGATATATTTTAGGTGGTGTAGGATGTCAGCCAAATGTGACAGTGTTGGAGTGGAAGATGTCTGTTATTGACTGTGCACAGTGAAGGAACCATGCAGTGGTTCAACCGAGCAACAGTAGTGAAGAGAATTGTCCAGATATATATTGATCAATATTTATAATTATTTGCAACTTTGGTGTTCCCGAAGCCCTGTTCTCCTAAAGTTTTGCTAATCTTGAAGAGAAACTAAAGATAATTTGAATATAAAATTCCCTCTAAAAAGGAATTATAATGCTGATTGTGAGAGTAATAAAGGAAGAATCACGAGCACCGCGAGTTCCACCAACTCCGAGCAATCAGCTAGTTTCATTAGAAGTTGCAAATTATGATCTCCGGTGCAGACGTAAAGGTACCACCCTCACCCATGTAACACCGAGTGCACCTCTGCCGCACGCTGATTGGTCAGCTGCTCTCTATCCTGCAAATCCTCTCTACCAATCTGGCGGTGCGTACCTGCAGCCTAATCGTTGCTCGGGCAGTTGCAATACAAGATATTTTAACAACAAGCAATTCCCTGTCATAAAACTTCAGCAAAAGCTGCCCTGTCGGGATGTTATTATGAAGACAATGGAGTAAACACAGGCAACAGGGTGAGGGCTGGTCCTATCCAGAGTGAGGTTTGGCATCCTCTACCCTACCTTAGCCATTTCTGTCTGTCTGTTTTCCTGTACTATTTTTCGTCCTTGGAGCTGGCGAGATCGCCCGATTGGTTGACACTGCAAGGGGAGCTGCGGACGGTGGGGACATTGGACCGGAGGTGCAAGCCCATGGGCTGATGATCCCCTCCCCTGCTGCCCTTTCAGAGACGGATCTCATTTCACAATGGCCCCTTCGGGGGCCGAGCATCTGGCGTGGCTGCGGTCAACCAGACTCGGTACTGCTCGGCCAGACAGTCTAGGGAACTACAACAACAACAACAACATCACCGGCAACAGTGTGGATAAACAAGGGGAAACGAAAAACTAGCTTCCTAAGACTACCTTGGAGCCGCCAGCCAATCAGAGCACAGTAGCCATATAAGGTGTCGGGTATTAAAAGCTTGCACCGACCAGATTACTTTTCTCACCATTTCTATATTCTCCCGTCTGAGCACATGTTGCCACCAGGGCCAAGCCAGAGAACAATAATTCTAGGAAAGGGTCAGTTGACACCTCCTTGGCTCCAATACTCCGATGCAGTAAAATTGTCTCAAGATCGCAACATTAGCAGGGGAGTTGAGCCTAGGGGTGCAATATGGAAGGCGGCGAGCAACAAAACGGACTCTTATCCCAAACCCTGAGCTTGCAGCCAAGTATCCAGTGGCCTATGAATACCCATCAGTGGTGCATGCTTTGTATGTTTCATGCATAAGGAGAAAGGTGAAGATACTACAGAATACACTAAGAGGGAGCTGAATAGTACAACATTTCCGTGATGATAATCTGCCTGGCCAATGTAAGGAGGAGTGAGGGCGCCGGACCAAGCAAGCTGCAGCCGGATTACATACATACATACATACATACATACATACATACATACATACATACATACTGTTCATACATACAAGTTTAAAGACCATTTTGTCCACAGGGAATGTGGTTACAGTCTCACGTCTTAAATGACGACTTTCGAGGCGGCCCTTTCAAGGGCTACCTTTCTTGTCAAGTTCTTTATTTTGAGATCGGGTCGGAGTACCTGATCCTATGTTATTCTAGGTATACCTCTACGCGTTGCTCCCCCAACGTTCACAGTCCGGAATTTCCTCACCCAGTTCTGATCATCCATTCTCTCCACATGTCCAAACCAAGCATGTTGGCTTGTGCGTATCACTTCACTGATACTCCTAATGCCCAGACATTTGAATGCAGAGGTGGTGGATATAACCAGTTGCAGTATATATACAGTATATATATATATATATATATATATTTAGATTTAGGATCCTATGGGTCCGCAAATGATTCAGAAATGAAAAGTGACTTAAACAACCTTTTAGTTATGCCAAGGGTTAGCTCAACCTCCGTTATTATGAAAGATAAAATATAGACAATATTTTCCAAGGCGTCATAGCCTAATTTGACTAAAGAAGACTATCATGATGTGTTATTGAGTTATATTTTTAGTAGGACCCTTTTAGAAAGAAATTAGGTGCCTAATGCCTCTTTGAATATTCTAAGCCAGGTGACTCAGACCTAAAGGATCATTGAATACAGTAATTATGTTGGTTTCTGATGGATAAATAGCATGTTGAATTTGGCTTTATGCATAAATACTAAAACCGTATTATAGCTCGTTTTCTGCTAAATATCGATGTCTACAGCTCCAACTTCCTTATAGAATGAAAATCGCAAGTAGCCAATTGAGCTGCAATATAGGAGCTGCAATATAGACTAGTTTCACAAACCTAAATAATTATGATGTATGTGACTTGTTTAAAATATCATAGGTTGTGGACATGGGGAGTGGGTTTGTGGATATGGGACCTGCCTGCCTGAGAGACCACCGTTGTGATGAATAGTTCATTGTTCAGACGGTTCCGATGAGGACGGCTGCCCGGGTCAGTCTTACCATTACCTCTCACATATTCACACTAGTTAAATAAAAATAGTAATAATAATAATAATAATAATAATAATATTAATAATAATAAATATTAATATAAAACATATATGTAGATATTCTCAATTATTATGAGAGCATCTTCTTTACGCTGGCAGATGTAATGCACCGAGTTCGATTGTTTTATATTATATAAAACACCCATCTATTCAGACTTGTGTATGATAAATAACATTTTGTCTATACACAGTAGAACATTAGGACATCAATAAAACTCCCTTGAGTCAATAACACAAGGAGAGTGTTGTATTTTGTCATGTCATAGGGGAGTCTAAAATAATGAGGTAAAGGAATTTTTTCACCTACCCCTCTACACTCATCCCTTCCTGATAAAATTACTATCACAACTGCTCTCATCTTTATTATTAATCTGAATATACTGTATATAAATGGCGTTATTCCATGTCTGCATGTAATTCGTTTGGCAATACTTTTGAGGGTGAAGTTCATCTTGTAATCCGACCTGTCTCCAGCACACAGATAATGTAGAGTGTATTCTATCATAAATGTCTTAAGATAAGATCGTTGCCAACCAATGCTATCGTGCTAATCTAACTCATAATTTTCTTCCGTGAATTTGATTTGACAAGTTTCCTGCAAGATTTACAAGCCCCATTCACTCGATACTTTTTGTTATTACAAGATGATAGAACTTACAGAGCTCACACAGCTATTTTATTTTTTCCATCTATAGTATATAATGTTCCATATTCTTCTAAATCAATCATGCTTATAATTTAGTTTTCCATTCCGGGGTCCCTTGCATTTCCGTATTGCTTAGCTCTTCAAACTTGCTTACACCATATGTTTACTTCAAAGTTATCACAAGGTTATACGGTACGCGTTATCAAGTAATGCTATTTTACACTCCGTTTTTGGCACAAATTGGCATATAGTATGGTACATTAAAATAATCTTAAAATAAGAATACTGTATATAAATTGTACCATTTGGGAGTAACTGACTGAAGGAGCTTTCAACATATTTATAATGGAGTATTCCATGGTATTTTTCTGGTGGTACAGGGTGTCGGCCGGACGAGTGGCAG
>JBAKBP010034168.1:12500-20990 GCA_037953745.1 Lithodes maja | reverse complement strand
GATAATTGTATTTGTATCTCGGAAAAAGCAGGGAATAAATGCGGAGCCTGTTTATAATGGGGCTAATTTAGGTCTGAAAATAAAACTTAATTCTGTATATAACTCGAAAACCAGGGAAATATTGTGAAACCGGTTTAAAACGGGGTTGCTTTAAGCCTTAACAGAACGATAGATATATAAGTAGAGCTCGAATGCCATGGAAAAATATCTTTGTCATAAATTGGAAGCTAGACAGTAACATAGACATTAATGAAGGGCAATAAATAACTTGAAAACCAGATATAATAATTGTAATTTAGGCCTTAATTAAAGGGGGTGACCTGTTTGTGTTCTGTCCTTTTCTATCTTTCTCTGGCTTGTATCCATTTGGCCCCATTCAGCCTACTGTTTTAAGACGTTTATCCCCATCCATGGTGAGTTATCTGCTCAACAGGTGGCGTTGTGTGTGTGTAAGTGTGAGAGTCCGAGTGTAGGGGTTGAGACAGTGAAGCGCGGGAACGAGGTGGCTTCAGAGATTGGGTCGTTTCGGGCCATGAGTGAGCACCGTGCCTCATGTGAAGGCAAGATGGCAGGTGCTCGTTGTACTCTACGTGCTTCACATGTCTCACTCCCTAGACTGGAACAAGACCTCACGGGCTTCACTGTTCATTGTAAAGCGGTGAATGTTAAGGCTCTCAGCCTATGCCCGAGAGGAAGTAAGTTGGAATATAGAAACAAAAAAAAAAAAAAAATCCAGGTGTCAATTTTTTACTGGTGAGCGGTAGCGAGTCAGTATATGTTTTATTTTTGTTTGACAGCAGGCTAAATTTGTATATATTTCGATAGAAAAATTTCTCCGAAGCCGGATTTCTTCATATAATGCTGGCTCGCTATCGCTCGCCAGGAAGAAATCGACACCTAGATGGGGATAAACGTCTTACAATAGTTGGCTGAATGGGGCCGAATGAATACAAGCCAGAGAAAGACAGAAAAGGACAGAAATAACAAAAAGCAGCCAAGCCCCGGCGGGATGGTTCACTTTTTGGTCGATTGTGTATGCGTTCATTATTTTCTTCTAGTTTCCTCCCTAGACCTCCATCAAACTTAAAAACACATCCATTAGGACCCTCTTGTAGATTAATTTTAAATTTTTCGGTAGAAAAATGTCCCGGCCGATGGTTGTTTCTTCCAAAATTACAGGCTCCCTATCGTTCGCCTGGAAAAAAATCGACTCCTAAAAAGCAAGAAAAGGTCTAAATATTGATAAAGAAATGGGGCGAAAGGTCTTAAAATCGACAAACTAATGGGGCAAGCATCATACAATCTGAAAACTAATGGGGCAACACATGAGGGAGAAGGGAGTCTTGAAAAATATCCCATCTCCCCTTAATGAACAGTTAATTTTATATAAGAGAAGGGGACTGGTGTTCTCGAAAAGGCGCTCCAGTCCTAACGCTATTCTTGACTTACAGTGTGCTGGCTAAATAATCCAGAAGAGTTAATAACCTTTGATCGATCCTATTTTAACTAACTTGGAGTTAATGAAGTTAATTACATATATTCAACTCGGAACTCGGTCTATAATGTGAAATACTGAACACATAATTGGCTCGAACATTCCTTTATTTTGGCCATGTCACTCTTTCAACTCTGGGGGAGGCACTCGTCACAGGCAGTTTTGCCTTTTGTCTTCCTCATCCACATAATAAAAAAATAAAAATACATACATACAATCATACAGACAGTACTATTCGGTTTATCAGTTCAAACTAGAATTCTACATCTAAATGATTGAATCACTGTTGACATAACTTGGAAAAGTTGACAGAATGAATATAAACACCATATGAGGAGGAGCACTTTATTGACAACGTTTCGCAGACAGCTTCTTCAGGTCACTAACAGGCGATAGGTCCTTGGGCGCCGAAGGACCTATCGCCTGTTAGTGACCTGAAGAAGTTATATGCGAAACTTTGTCAATAAAGTGCTCCTCCTCATATGGTGTTTATATTCATTGAATCACTTATTATGTGTATAATTTGTGTTATAGTTAAACGTTCGATTTTCACAGTGTAGTTGTCGATGATTAAAAACAAAACACATAAAATGCCATCAATGTTGTCAATATGAAGTGGCCAACCAAAAATTGCCGGAGAATAGTGCCCGTGTGAAGCCGCTCTACGAAGGGTGGGTTATATGGGCTTTAATGCAGAGTTAAAGATATACGTAACTCCAGAACCGGGATGATAATGGGTAGCCGGGAGTCGACAATTAAGGGAGGGTCACCGTTTTTGTTTTTATCTTTCTCTCCTTTCCTCTCTTTTCCTGGCTTGTATCCATTCGGCCCCATTCAGCCAACTGTTTTAAGACGTTTATCCCCATTAGCTGTCGATTTCTTCCAGGCGAGCGATAGCGAGCCAGCATTGTATGGAGAAATCCGGCTTCGCCGGAGAATTTTTTCTATCGAAAAATTACCAAATTTAGCTTGCTGACAAAACAAAAAAAATATATATATGCTGGCTCGCTACCGCTCGCCAAGAAAATATTGACACCTGGATGGGGGTAAGCTTCTTAAAACAGTAGGCTGAATGGGGCCGAATGGATACAAGCCAAAGAGAGAGGGAGAGAAAGAGCAAAAAAGCGAGGTGGGCCCCCTTAAGATTATCACCTTTTGAGTCGAATATGAAAGTCGGCGGCGAGGCAGAAAAATAGTCGAATCTAGGAAGTTAGGTCAGGTCAGGTCTCGAGATCGGACTGATTTTATTCCGACAATATCTTCAGGAATTTCTGGTCGGATAACTTATAAATTAGAGTTGGATAAACATTCAGGTGGATAGAACTAACCACCTTCAAAATAATTGACGATGCAAAGAAAACAAATGAATAAAACAAATATTAAAATTTATAATTATATAAATTATATTACTATTAATAATAATAATAATACAAATAATAATAATAATAATAATACAAATAATAATATTAATAATAATAATAGTAATAATAATAATAATAATAATGATAAAAGTAATACAAACTACTGTGCTTGAAAGGGTTAATTTAGACTACGTTAACAATGAAAATGTACTTACTAATATATATATATATATACTGTATATCTGTTTCATCATCTACAGCAGCATATAGCATCTATTAGCATGCAACTGGGAATTGAAAATTAATGGGTTGCATGCACATCTGCAATAAAGTACCAGACAGTTCTCCTATAAATGAGTAATAGGTAACTATATGTCTAGTTTTTTTTCTTCAACTGAAGGTAAATTACTCTATCGCCATCTTATTTTGTTGTTTTCAACTGAAGCTAAATTACTCTATCGCCATCTTGACTGCTCAGTTCTTATGAAGATTTTATAGCGATATATGTTGATAATTATGAAAACTTAGCAATAACATGACACAGAGACGAAGTATTATTATTTGTGTTCATTACGTATCAAGAAATCACCCCAATAAACCCTCTGAACAACACAGGTCCTTCTTAAGCATAATATCGTGTAACTTTAGCCTGAATATGAGGTAAAAAGTCGTCATTGTGCTGAAGATTTAGTTAGTTAAATAAGGACTTCAGAGGCTATCAACCCTTCTGGATTATTAAGCCAGCACACTGTAAGTCAAGTACATTTTCAGGACTGGAGCCCCTTTTCGAGAACCCCACTCCTTTGTTGAAGAGGTTAAAGCCAAGTTCTGAAACATCTGGGCCTTAAGAGTCAGACCCCCACCTCGCTTGTTTTCTCTTGTTCTCCCTCTCCCTTTGGCTTGTATCCAATTGGCCCCATTCAGCCTACTGTTTTAGGACGTTTACCCCCATCCAGGTGTCAATATTTTCCTGGCGAGCGGTAGCGAGCCAGCATGTATATATTTTTGTTTTGGCAGCAAGTTAAATTTGTACATTTTTCGATATAAAAATGTCTCCAGCGAAGCCGGATTTCTCCATTCAATGCTGGCTCGCTATCGCTCTCCAGGAAGAAATCAACACCTGGATGGGGATAAACGTCTTAAAACAGTTGGCTGAATGGGGCCGCATGAATACAAGCCAGGGAAAGAGAGAAAAGGAGAGAAAGATTAAAAACAAGCCGGTGACCCCCCTAATAAAGTATTGTATTGTCTCGGTTGCGTTCGATACTAAAACAAATGATGTGCGTCGCCATTTATATAATTGACTGTACACTTTGCATACAGTCCATTGTACAGGCGGCCACATAAGTGATGTCGCATATTTCGATCAATAATTGGTATCAGCACTATATAAGTTTTAATGCATCGTTTCGAGTGAGATATTCCAACGTGTTCCTATCTTTACACACCCTATTCAACATCTGACAGACGTTAATAAAGCACACAGCGAGCAATACGTATTGACAGCGAAGACATGACTTATTATACAATCTATACAATCCTTTCATCATCTAAAAAATCATTCTGGAATAAATTGTAAGGTTAATATTGGTATTCTATCGATCCTAGTAACCAGTGTCCAACATCCCCTATGCCTACAGCAGATCCTCTCTCTCTCTCTCACTCTCACTATCTCTCTCTCTCTCCATTCCATTATTGACCTGTTAACTATCCCCTCCGTCCCTATCTCCGCCCTCCTTCTCTATCTCCCCACCCCCCCCCCCCTCTCTCTCTCTTTCTCTCTCTCTCCATTTCATTATTGACCTGTTAACTATCCCCTCCTTCTCTATCTCCCCCCCCCCCTCTCTCTCTCTCTCTCCATTCCATCGCTGACCTGTTAACTATCCACTCCTTCTCTATCTCCCCCCTCCCCCCCTCTCTCTCTCTCACTTCCCCATTCCGCTTCTGACCTGTCTCTCCAATAACCATCCCTACCCCCTCTATCTCCCCTCTCTCTCTCTCTTTCTCTCTCTCTCTCTCTCTCTCTCTCTCTCTCTCTCTCTCTCTCTCTCTCTCATAATAATTATTCGCCAACATTTTTACACCCTGATCAGTAGCCATATTAGGAGCTGCCCCAAACTCCCGCAACGCCTCAAAAATATATTGATCGCGCGCTACACCACTCTCATATACAGTATATCGTTTTTAGTTTTCCTGAACACTGGGAGGCTACAGCTAAAAAAAATAATAAATTTATTCATAAACAAAAACTGATTGTGTTCTACGTTACTATGTCATATATATATATATATATATATATATATATATATATATATATATATATACTGTATATTACAGTATATAATATATATATATATATATACTGTATATACTGTATATATATTGAAAATACCTGTCACAGCCAAAAACAAATTGATCTTGCTCTGCATTACTCTTAACAATATGTTATTTCCCTAAAATGTTACAAAAGACTCGAAATTTAAAATAATACTTTACTCCTATTATTACCCATTTAAATTTTGACTGAATACTTGCAAGCAACACCAGAAATCTATTGATCAAGTATGATTACATGCTAGAAACAAGGACAAACTATATATTGTGCAGCTTAAGGGGAGACTGGCCGTTTGTTTGGTCTATTTATTCATTTATTCATATATATATGTTTTAGCTTCCTCCCTAGACCTCCATTAAGCTTAAAAAAACACCCCTAGACCCCCTTTTAAGACAAATTTGTACATTTTTCGGTAGAAAAATGTCCCGGCCGAAGACTGATTCCTCTTAAAATTGTAGGCTTGATACATATATCACTCGGCGGGAAAAAATTGACACCTTAATTGCAAGAAGGGCCTTTAAATTGACAACGAAATGGGGCGAAAGGTGTTAAAATCGCCAAACTAATGGGCCGAACGTCTCATAATCTCAAAACTAGTGGGGCTAAACATTAGGGAGATGGGGGTCCAGAAAAACGGTCTACCTCCCCTTAAATTTATCGGGGCAAGGACAGAGGAAGTAGTAGGAGATGCGGAAGTGATTATTAGTAGGAGATAATGGAGACCAACTTGCATGGATACTGGTACACACGTGTAATCATTCGCGGACTTCCTATTTATATATTTATGCAACTATATCTTTATGGATTGATTTTTGGATGAAACTCGCTTGTAAATAAATAGCATATATAGTTTTGTAGTTGATGCATAGCCAATTTTATTCATAAATTCGTTTCCAGATATATACTTCCATAAATTGAAATAGGTGAGGTTTACGAAGTTTTCTGAGTAACTGTACATGGATAATGAACATGGCCAAGGGATAGAGAGAATGTGCATTTAAAAGGAGGTTTTTGGTATTTATTGAGCCCCTTCTGCCTCACGCTTCATAGGTGTTATATTTTTTTTCTGGCGAGTGCTAGCAAGCCTGACATTTAGGAGGAACCTGCATTCGGCCAGGACATTTTTCTACCGAAAAATTTACAGGTTTATCTCGAAGATGCGGACAAATGGTGGTCAAGAAAAAACATCTCCGTAAGTCAAAATCTCCCCTTAACCCCTTCTCTTCCGGCAACTTTTTTTAATATTTGATTTTAGCTACATTTAGACGATTATATTAAGCTTCAGAATGTTATATGGTAGCAAAAAGAATGAATTGAGAGACTTTGTAGCCTTTAAATTGGTAGACGATCTTCCTAAGCTGAAGAAAATTGTCTAAATATAGCTGAAATAAAATAAACAATATGTCGCCGGTATAGTAGGGGTTAAGAAAAACACCACATATGAGGACAGGGTATGCTGTCATGTTTGTCCTGTCCATCTTCCTCTGCAAAGAAACCAAAGTGTTTTGGGTTAAGCCCCGACGCCTTCATCTCCTCCTCCTACTCTCTTTCTCATCCCCTATTACTTTAGCTGTCCCCTTCCTTGCTTGGAGGTATGGAGTGATCAAAATTATTGATTGTCTTACAATTACTATATTCATGCTATGTCATCATAAACATACTGTACATGTATAGTCGGCCTAATAAGTGATGTCTAGGCACCAATTATATTTTGATAAATAATTGGTATCAGTAATATTTACACATGATTTTTTATTTTTGAGTGAGATATACAAGCATGTTCCTACACTTACCCACCCTATTCAACATCTGACAGACATTAATACAGCACAGAGCGAGTCAAACGTAATGACAGGTGAGACATGATTTATTTGCGCAACTAGTCAACCAACCAACCCGTGTACCAGATACTCCTAATCATAATTCCCACCTACTGGACTTATTTTTAACAACCAATTCCGAAAATTGTGATGTTACAGTGAGGTCCCCGCTTGGATCTTCTGATCACTGTCTGATACAGGCCACCTGTCTATCACCTACCACACCTTCCCACTCTGAACCTGTTTTGGTGACTAAATGGCATTACGATAGGGCAGACTGGGAGGGTCTTCAAGGTTTCTTTATTAATATTCCCTGGACCTCTTTCTTTTCTAATAATGCACACTCCACCTTGAGCCACATACAAGATTTTGTAAAAATTGGAATGGAAACTTTTATTCCTCATCAAAAGTACAGTAAAAGATCTAATTCACCTAAATGGTTTGACCATAATTGTGCTAGAGTAACTGAACAAAAAGCAATAGCCTACAATGCATACACAAGATCAAAAACACATGAAGCCTTTAATTACTTTAGAACCATCAGAAATCATGCCAAAACTGTATTAAACCTAACTAAATCAAACTTTCTCCACAAGCAGGCAAATAAACTTCTAAATAATCCAAATGATAACAAAATATTTTGGTCTACTCTTAACTCATTTAAATCCAACTTCACTACTGCTTCATCCATTCCACCATTAAAATCTCCGACTGGCAATCTTGTAAGTGACCCACGAGGCAAAGCTAACCTTCTTGCGGATATTTTCTTCACCAACTCAACCTTAGATGAAATAAATCAAGATGTCCCTGTACTTAATTTTAATTCGCCTGAAATTCCCTCACTTAAGATCCACACCAGACATGTCAAAACTATTTTGCAGAATCTCTCCGTAGATAAGGCTCCTGGTCCAGATGAAATTCCTCCAATAGTACTTAAGAATTGCTCCTTGGTGCTCGCTCCTGTATTGGCAAAAAAATTCCGTCTGTGTACTCATACCTCATGCTTCCCAGTACCCTGGAAAGAAGCAAACATTCATCCAGTTCCTAAAAAAGGTGCCTCTTCAGATCCATCAAACTACAGACCAATAGCTATAACTTCCACTCTTGGTAAAGTCTTTGAAATTATATTAAATAATCACATAATTAAGCATCTTGAGAATAATAAATTAATCAGTGATAGGCAATATGGTTTTAGGCGATGTCGATCAACTGCAGACATGCTTTGCCTTCTTACGCATCAAATCAACCAAGCTACAGACCAACATGGTGAAACACATACAATAGCACTGGATATATCAAAGGCATTTGATAGAGTCTGGCATCAATCCTTATTGTCGAAGATGTCACACTACGGCCTTGCATCATTAGTTCCACTAATTTCTTCTTATCTTCATAACAGAAAAATACGTGTAATGGTAGATGGCCTTTATTCTCAATTTCACTCAATAAATGCTGGTGTTCCCCAGGGATCAGTTTTGG
>JBAKBP010034168.1:0-7500 GCA_037953745.1 Lithodes maja | reverse complement strand
ACCCCCTTTCAAGATAAATTTGTAAATTTTTCGGTAGAAAAATGTCCCCTTAAATTCCAGGCTCGCTATCGCTCGCCAGGAACAAATCGACACCTATATGGCATGGATGGAGGAGGCTGAACCTTTGACCCCCAAGTCAGCCTGTATAAGAGATTGTGTTTCTGGCATTATACCATCTTATTACCAATAGAAATACTAAGAGGAGGCTGAACCTTTGACACCCAAGTCAGCCTGTATAAGAGATTGTGTTTCTGGCATTATACCATCTTATTACCAATAGAAATACTAAGAGGAGGCTGAACCTTTGACCCCCAAGTCAGCCTGTATAAGAGATTGTGTTTCTGGCATTATACCATCTTATTACCAATAGAAATACTAAGAGGAGGCTGAACCTTTGACCCCCAAGTCAACCTGTATAAGAGATTGTGTTTCTGGCATTATACCATCTTATTACCAATGGAAATACTAAGACTCGCTGAAAAAATCAGCTCTCTATGTGCGTGTGCGCGAGCGCAGAATTTCATTGCACTATTTGTAAAATCATCTAGTCACTGAAAATTGTTCAAATTTCCCGCAATTTTTGCATGGCGTATTCTACAAGCATCCCCTACAATGTAACGTTTTCGTTTACCCATATTGAATAAGAAAAGGTGCTGAAAAAAAATATTAATATCATTATTTTTGGGGTACAGCTGGTTTTGACACCGAAATGGTCAAAACTCGGATTTATTCGGCAAAACGGCCATTATCTAAACGTACAGGCATTCCTATATACCCCTATTTATAGTGTTTAGAAGGGGGAATGCATTTGAGCAATACAAAAAAATATAGATGCACTCGTAAGTGCCAATAGGCCTATATGATCGCTGGCCACTGTAATTCTTAGATTTTCAGCAGACAAAAACATTTTGGGAGAGATTTATTAGTTAGGCCTCCTTAGAGAACGTTTTCTATCACGGCGCGCTCATAGAGGAAGGAGTTTTATGACAAACTAGACTAAAATTTCGTCAGGACCAAGCTTGAGTAAATAATTTCACACCAATTTTTACCAAAATCCATAATATTGGGGCCCCCAGAGGGTGCTAGGGATGTCATATGGGTGTATATGCCGTCATATGATCATTTCTATTACTTACAGAAGCCCTTTAGACAAAAGACACAAAACAAATTTTCTGGTGGTTGAAGGCAAACATTTTCGTTTTTTGGGTCGTGGGCGAACCCCCGCCCCGGGGGATTATGGATGAGATATGTTTTTTTGTTCCCTCCTATGCTATTCTCCTATGTTGAAAGAAGCATTATAGAGCAGAACAAAAGTATTTGAAATTTTGATTTCTGAGCTCAGCTGAAGTTCAGCCTCCCCTAATTGACAAAAATGGGGCGAGGGTTCTTAAAATCGCCAAACTAATGGGGCAACCATCTTTAAATCTCACAAGCAATGGGGCTAAACATGAGGGAGAAAGAGGTTCAGAAAAAGATCCTCCAGGTGGAAATCTCCCCTTAACCACTAATGTACTAGAGTAGGTGATAAAAAAGCTACGTAACTCTTAAGCCGGTATCACACGAGCACTTTTTCCCTCAACATGTATGCTTAACACTAGTCTGGCAGCTTATGATGTCAACATTTATAATATTTCTGCTACCTAAATTCATCTATCATCAGCCTAGTTTCCGATACCAGAGCAAAATTTTCCAGAAATGTTGTCAGAAATTTTTTAATTATCGAATGTTGACTATATAATCTCTCGTGTGATACCGGCATTACTTACTGAACGCCACCCATAATGAAGAATCGCGTTACCGAACTATAAGGGGGTTAATGCTACAGAGGCTTGCTAACCCTTTCAAGATCCGATTACGCATTTTGTATTTTGTTTTTTGGGGGGGCTATTATTAGACGAATTTATTCAAATTATTAAGGGTACATGGAAGTCAGAGGGTTAATTGATTTAGTCTTTACCCTTTCATTCCTCACAGAGGGTTAAGGGGAGATGGGTCGTTTTTTCTGGTCCCCTTTCTTCCTAATGTTTAATTTTGAGATTTTATGACGTTCGGCCAAATAGTGTATACATTTTTTAGACCTTTCGCCCCATTTCTTTGTCAATATTAAGACTTTTCGTGTCATTTAGTTGTCGAGTTTTACCTGGCAAGCGGTAGCGAGCCTGTATTTTAAGAGGAACCGGCCTTCGCCGGGACATTTTTCTATCGAAAAATTTACAAATTTATCTTGAAGGAAGGCCTCGGGGGTAGAGGGGGGGGGGGGGGGGGTAAGCTTGATGGAGGTCTAGGCAGGACACTATTAAAAACAAAAAATAATAATAGTAAAATGGATAAATGAGCAAATAAATACGACCATCCCCCATTAATACCACAGAGGCTTGTTAACCCTTTCACGCATTTATGACGCAGAGGTTGCCAGATTAGCAATAAGAAATAGAGTTCTCTCACTCTTATAATTACCTCTCCAAAATTAGTTTTCTGCCCACAGCTAACTCAAAGACAACTGCAGAGGTTGAAGTAACTAAACTAAAGGTTTATGAATACCACGGATGGCAACAAAGGCTTTAAAGTATCCCCAATAGGCTCACAATCGCGTCATAAGCGTGAAAGGGTTAATTGGCAGGTGCGGTGAGTGGGGGTTCCATAGCAGGTTATTAATTCGTATGGAGCAGCTCCGTCGTTGTAAATTGGTTATATAAGGAGAGACCCTATAGTTTATAGTTCATATATCTTATAGTTAAGGGGAGGCAGACCGTTTTTCTGGACCCCCTTCTCCCTAATGTTTAGCCCCACTGGTTTTGAGATTATAAGACGTTCGGCCCATTAGTTTGGCGATTATAACGCCTTTCGCCCCATTTCGTTGTCAATTTTAAGACTTTTCAAGCCATTTAAGTGTCAAATTTTTCCTGGCGAGTGATAGCGAGCCTGCAATTTTAAGAGGAACAGGCCTTCGTCCGGGACATTTTTCTACCGAAAAATGTACAAATTTATCTTGAAGGAGGGTTTAGTTTTTTGTTTATAAGCTTGATGGAGGTCTAGGGAGGAAACTAAACAAAATATATGAATAAATTAATTAATAGACCAAACAAACGGTCAGTCTCCCCTTAACCCTATATCAGTACACGATGACGCATTCTTTCATTTGTTCTGAAGTTTAACCCCTTCTGTATCGGTGACGTACTCTTTATTTAATCTCGGCTACATTTAGACCATATTATTCAGCTTAGGAAGAATGTCTACCAAATCAAAAGCTTCAAACTATCCCATTTAGTTCTTTTAAGCAACCACATATCCTTCCTAAGCTTCATAAAATTGCCTAAATGTAGCTCAAATCAAATGAAAAATACGTCGTCGGTATAGAAGGGGTTTAAGAAGGCTTTTGAGAGTCTATAAGGGCTAATTGGAATCGAGTTTACACCCTTTGGTTTCTCGAGTTCCTTTCTTAGCTGTATACACTCGTTTAAGGGGGTACTAGCTACTCGCTTTTCTGGACCTTCTTCTCTCTCGTGTTTAGCATATTTGTTTTGAGATTTTTAAGACGGGACGTCCCCTTCCATTAGTTTATCGATTTTAAGACCTTTCGCCTCATTTTCTTGTCAATATTAAAACCTTTCGTGCCATTTAGGTGCTGATTTTTCCTGGCGAATGATAGCGAGCCTGTAATTTTAAGAGAAACCGGCCTTCGGCCGAAAAATGTACAAATTTATCTTGAAGGAGGGTCTAGGGGGTGTATTTCTAAGCTTGATGGAGGTCTAGCGAGGAAAATAAAAAATAAATTAATATATGAATTAATAGCTAAAATAAACGGCCACTAGCCCCTTAGCGTGAAGAAAGCCTCATCATCTACTAAAATGGTTTGTTGGTGAGAATCATGACCCTTATTTTTATCGTTCATTCTGGCTATCATTAGACGATTTTATACATCTTAGGAATGATCTGTGGGACTTAAGAGTATTAAGACTATCCCAATTAACACTCTGACTTTCATACATCCTTCCTAATCTAGATAGAATATTCTAATGATAGCCAGAAAAACTGTCAAAACGCGTCATGATACTCAAGGGGATTATTAATTCTATGGGCTTCTTCGTTGTCGTAAAATGGAGAGGTCATATCTTTAGCTTTGCGACTGAGAACAAGAAGGGTCCATGTCGTAAAATAGCTATGTTGAGATTAGGTTATATTATTAAGCCATTTCACTAAGCATTAGGTATTATTATCGAAGCCATTATTATCATTAAGCATTAAGTATTAAGCATTATTATCAAAAATTCTACAAAAGCGAGTAAAATAAAGGAATTGGTACCGATTATGAGATATAAAAGCTTGAGGATTATTACGTAATGTGACAGTTTATAAGGGCTATTTCTAAACGATTTTATACAGCTTAGGAAGTATCAACGGGGATTAAAAGAGTGAATACTATCTCAATCAACCCTCTGACGTACATACACCCTTCCTAAGGGTAAGGTGAGGCAAGTAAATTGTTCCATAAATTTAATCTTTTTAGGGTCAATTATTGTGACTGTATTCTAAAATTTGACATCAATAATTTTAATCAAGCATTTTTAACTTGAAGTTTCTTGTATAACCTCTGCTTACTTTTTGTCTGTATTTATTGTTTTTTGTCTGTATTTATTGTTTATCTTTTCCTTTTTCTTTTTCTATTATTAATATTAATATTGATGATTTTTTAAATTTATTGTTCTTGTTAAAAGAGTACTCTTTGTTTAAATCTGTTGTTGCTTCATATTTTGCAATTATTTGTCTTTATATTATATGTATTCATTGTCGATAGTCAATTGCTTACTTTTGCAATTTCCTTAGTTTATTAATTTTGTGCTATAAATGTAGGTTATTTGTAGGGTAGTTATTGATAGGGGTCACTTGAGGCATGCTATGCTTACAGGTACCTACCCGATAGCACTTTCGTTAGTGAGTGCTGTACTGTATTTTATATATTATTTTGTAATAGTATAGATATCTTATCAATATTTGTATTTTGTACTATTGTTAATGTCTTGTCATGTTGCAAATTTGATTTTAAATAATATTTTGACATTTAACATGTAGTTTCTTTATTCATGCAGAGTTTAGTAAAATTTGCCAGAACGTCCCGGACTTCCCAAACTTGACTACTTCCTTTAACATGACGATAGTGCGTTGTTATATGTGCGATTAGTTTGCTTGGGAAACAGATTAACTTGCTCATGTAGTAATGTACACCCTATGTGGTGGATTGTGTTCTTTTATTTAATAATTTTCATTTTAGTAAGCGTTGTTTCCACATAGCGATTTTGATAATTTAATTTGACTTTATATTGTCCTTGTCCCAATTTTGGTTTGTTTGGTTTGCAGGTTTTGCATTTTAATGAATAACATCGTCTAATGACAGCCAGAATGAACTACCAAAACACGGCATGATCCTCAACGGGCTAAAATGGACATCACACCCCTGTCGCTAATATTCTTCCCAAATAACATAAACTGAAGCTATTACCCTTTTACTGAAAGATTCCATTATTTTTTTGGCAAGGAAAATGACTATCCAACCGATATGAATTACTATATATATATATCAATAGAACCTATATTATTATATATGAACATGTAGTAGCACCAGTTCTGTTCCCTATTGAATGGTGAGCAGAATGGTTTTTAAATTATCAAAATTGGTCTATAAATAGAGAAGTTAAAAAATTTTGAATTTTGGTTAAATTTCGCCGTGAGAAAAACCCCTTAATGGACTCAACCCCTGGCGATTTGTTGAGGCTTAACATTATTTTGTCCTATGGTTTATAACGAAATTTGGTATAATTATTATTGAGGATTTTACCGGTACTTGCTTTTGAGATTTTCGAGCAATCAATTTTACTTTGCCCCCCCCCTCCCCCCCCCCCTTTTAAGCTAACAGAAACGCCTTCCAAGACTTCCTTCAAACTTCACAAATATACATCCAGACTCCCTTCAAGCTAAATTTTTATATTTTTTTCTCGAAAAAAATTGTGTCAACCCAAGGACGATTTCTTTTAAGTTACATGCATGCTCGCTATTGCTTGGCTAGAACGAAACATCGACACCTGAATGGGGTGAACCGTCTTTTCATCGCCAAACTAATGGGGTGAAACGTCTTAAAATCTTCAAACTAATAGAGAGAACCAGGGAAAGTTCAAAAAGTCCCTCCTCTAATTAAATAGGGTTAAGTTAGTAGAGGATTAAAGAGCAAGACTGGGTGAGGCATTCAACTGGGATGATAGTTAAAGAAAGAGAGAGAGAGAGAGAGAGAGAGAGAGAGAGAGAGAGAGAGAGAGAGAGAGAGAGAGAGAGAGAGAGAGAGAGAGAGAGAGAGAGAGAGACTAATAATAATAATAATAGATTGTTAATTTTGATAAGGCTTTTTCTAAGTTTCAAGGCCCAGTGTTTATGATATTAAAGCCTGTCCATTATTATGTGTTGAGAGCGGGGAATCTGGTCCACCTTGGGGCCATTTAGATATTCAAAACAGACATCAACACTTTTAATTGTATACCTGTTATATTTATTTAATTATATATATATTTATGTATTTATTTATTTTATTTTGTATACACTTTTAATAATATACAGTTTATATTTATAAATGTATCTATGTTTGGCTAATTTTGTTTTCTGCCCTGCGGAAAATTAAAAAAACTTACCAGCTTATCGCCAGGAAAAAATCGACACCTAAAGGGTACGAAAGTTCTTAATATTGACACAAAAATGAGGCGAAAGGTCTCAAAGTCGCCAAACTAACGGAACGAACGTCTTAAAACCTCAAAACTAATATGCTAAACATGAGGGAGAAGGGGTCCAAAAAAACGAGTACTATCCCCTTAATCCTTTGAGTGCCTGTGATGCCCTCTCACATTATATTCTGGCTATCATTCGGCGATTTTATGTAGTATAGGAAGTGTATCTAGGAATTTAACCCCTTCTATACCGGCGACGTCTTATTGGTTTGAATCTAGCTATAATTAGACGATTTTGTGCAGTTTAAGAAGGATCTGTGGTAGTAATAAAGGTAAAGAGAGATCGTTCGAAGCCTGTAAATTGTTGGAGGCCCTTTTTAAACTGCATACAATCGTCTAATGGTAGCCAGAATAAAGCTAGAAGGACGGCGCCGGTACAGAAGGGGGCTGAAGTTGTCGCAATTACCTCTCTACTTCCCACAGGTTCTTCCTAAGCTTATTAATATAGTCTACTAATAGCCAGGATAAAATTAAAGCATATGCAGCATGGCGCACTGAAAGAATTAAGCTTACAAATATCCCCTAGGAGTCGAACTGACACTACTGTCAACAAACTACCGAAATCTCCTATCACATTGTTTTTATTTTACCTACCACTAGACGATATTATTCAGCTGAGTCAAATAGTGTGATCGTGTGCGTGTGTGTGATTGTGTGTGTGTGTGTGTGTGTGTGTGTGTAGGCTGGTTATGTACGGTATGTGTGTCAATTAATGAATGCATGCTACGTGTAC
>JBAKBP010034167.1:0-20991 GCA_037953745.1 Lithodes maja | reverse complement strand
GTTGGAGTCAAACCGTTTAGCCTACGGAAATCAATACAGAAGCGTACCTTGCCATCTGGTTTAGGCTGCAGTGTTACGGGGGAAGTCCATTTAACGGTACCTTTCTCTATCAACCCTCTACCGAGCATATACTCCAACTCATCCCTCAGAGCGGGTAGTTTTATGGGGGGCACACGGTATGGGATTGACTTAAAGGGTAGATGGTGCCCCACGTCAACATCATGCATAGCCTGAGTAGTGAGGCCTGGATGTTCAGCGAATACAGTGGGGTATAAACCGAGCAACTGACGGATAGCTTCAAATTGCGGCTCAGGCAAATGGGCTATAGCCTCGTCAGCCCTTAGGCTCGAGTTCCCCGCCCACTGATCCGCTGAAACATGGTGATCCCAGCTATCCTCCTCTGAAGCTTGACTGTCCCCCTCTCCTTCTCCACCACGGCCGCAACAAGCCAACACAGGGACAGTGAGAGGCTCAGAGGGGCGCCTCACATACTCTTTTATCAGGTTCACGTGACATAACTGATTCTTCTTCCTCCTGTCTGGAGTGGCAACAAGGTAATCTAGGTCCGAAATTTTCTCCACAATTTTATAGGGTCCAGTATACTTCGCCGACAAGGGGTTACCCACCAAAGGCAACAAAATCAACACCTCCTGTCCCACAATGAACTCCCGGAGCTTCACTTTGCGATCATACCTGTCCTTCATTAAAGCTTGTGACCCTGTTAAATTCCGACCTGCCATCTCCAGACTCTTAAGCATGCGCTCACGGCTTTCAAACACATACTTCAACAAGGAACAAGGCGGCACAGTTCCTTCCCAAATTTCCCGCAGCATATTAAGGGGGCCCCTGACTCGGTGTCCAAAAATCAGCTCGTTTGGACTAAATCCCAGGCTCTCACCAGGCACTTCCCGAGCAGCAAACAGTACATACGGCAATCCAAGATCCCAATCTCTTCCGTTATCAGCACAATAACACCTGAGCATGCTTTTAAGGGTGGCATGCCACCGCTCAAGCACCCCTTGGCTCTCAGGGTGATACGCTGACGATACCACCGCCCGTATTCCATGCTGTTGCATTGTTTGCTTAAAGAGATTGGAGGTGAAATTGGACCCCTGATCAGACTGAATCTCCTCCGGGTACCCGTACCTTGAAAAGTACCACAACAAGTTACTGACTACCGTCTTAGCCATGCCGTTTTTCATGGGGTATGCATCGGGGTATCTAGTGGCAACATCCATGATGGTTAACAAAAATTTATTACCAGCCTTTGTGGGAGGGAGGGGACCAACCATGTCAACAACAATCTTACTAAAAGGTGGCCCAATTACAGGAATAGGGTGCAACGGAGCTTTAGGAATAACTTGGTTTGGTTTCCCGACCCGTTGACAAATATCACACGAGTTTATCCAGGACTGCACATGAGACTTCATCCCCGGCCACCAAAACAACTTCCCCAAAGCCGCCACCGTTTTTCTTACCCCCAAATGTCCTGCCAGCGGTGTGTCATGCGCCAAACTCAGTAGGCTATCCCTGCACTCCCGCGGCACCATCAACTGGTCCACTACCCCGGACCCCATCTTCCAGCTACGGTTAGGGTCTTGAAAACGCCGATACAGGATGCCATCTAAATAAAAAAAATCTCCCGGCTGTGCATCACCGTCCTCGTCGAGCTCCACAGCTCCATTAGCACACGTTTGGAGCTCAGGGTCCTCCAGCTGCAACCGACGTATATCTGAGGGTGCCAAGCGATCTAACTGCTCCCGGAGCAATGCATGACCCTCCCCGATACTGAGCTGCTCCCTCTGTCTCTCTCGATGTTCATAACGTTGCTGTCGTGGAGACTCGTCATGCCCAGCCTCGTCACTCTCGATGACAGGCCCAGGGGCTACTCCAGAACTAAGTAATGGTGCTAATACTGAATCACCCAGGAGAGCCGCCGAGTCAAAACTCTTAAAACCAACTCCAGCTTTAGCCTCCTCCTGTTGATCGTTCCTCTGCTGGTCTGAAGACGGAGGACTAGGCGGTGACACTTTAGCTGCCCGAGCTCGGGTGACAGCACACGCCATGGGTTGTGCCTGGCACCGCTCGACCCACTCTCGCTCTTCCCTACTCACGTCGGCCGGCCTCTCGGCAACGACTAAGGGTAGAACCTCAGAAGCGGGCATTGCAAAGTCGTTGCCGAGAAGAAGGTCGACGCCCTCCACTGGCAGTTTCTCCACAATCCCAACATCCAATTCACGTGCCACACCATCCACCTCCAACTCCAACCGCACCAGCGGGTATGACCGAGTTGCATTAATACCCTGCACCACCACCACCCGAGCCGCATTTATAGGGTAGCCAGTCAAGTTTTTCATCAAAGTCTGGGAAGCACCTGTATCACGCAAGACCTCTACTCCATGCTTGCGCCCCGCCCACATCACGCAACCCCGTCCTCTATGGTCGCAAAAAACATCCTGAGCAGGGTTCGAGCCTCCCAGGTGCTTCTGCATTGGCTGTGCCTCAGCCTCTGACGAACTGCCCCGGGCAAACTCAGAAGGCTTCAGAGACACACCAATGTTGCAGGCCAAAGACACAGCTGCTGTAGGTGGTTTGCTAGGACAGACTCTTGCAAAGTGCCCCTTTTTATGACATTGATAACACTCTAACTCCCCTTTGGGCTTCCCTTGGTACTGGGAAGGGCCCGGCCCCTTCTTAAATGGGACGGTGCTAGTCTTGTGGTCAGTCTTGGTATCATAACTCTTGTACTTGTTTGCATAAGATATATTACTAACTCGGGGGGGTGGGGCGTCACGCCCCTTGTTACCTGCCTCACTACGCTGGGCAGACCCGCACCCACGAATTAATGATAGCCGGAGGTCAGCCATCTCAGCTGCCTCCTGTAGAGTTTTTGGATTCTTTTCTTTAATAGTTAAAGTCATTTCTGCACCTGTACACTTATAAAACTGCTCGAGCAGAAACAGCTCAGTCAACTGTTCGGCCGTCTCAGCTTTCTCAGAACGTGTCCAGTTTGTAAGTGCATCTTTTAAGTCCCGGGCATGTTCAAGAAAGGTCGCCTCCCTAGTCTTTGTAACACCCCGAAACTTCAATCGATATGTTTCTGGTTGCAACTCGTATGCCCGTAGGACAGCTCTCTTCAATTCTGGGTAGTCAATGCAAGACTCTAAAGGCAGTGCATCATAAGCCTTCAGACCCTTACCCGTAAGTCTTGAGGAGACCAGAGCTGCCCACTTCTCTTCAGGCCAATTATGCTCCCTACACTTCTTCTCAAAACGATTAAAAAATTCTGTGACTTCAGTTTCACTAAATGCCGGCACCAATTTGACTAAGTGAGACAAGGACTGTTCTCTTACTTGGCCCTCCCGGCCCATCCGAATCCCTGTCGACTCTGCACGAGTCTTATCTAAGTCTATCTGAGCACAATATTTCTCGGAGTCGTATCTAAGCTCAGCCTCGTGCCTCCTGACCTCAATCTCATGCCTCCTAGTCTCATTCTCCTGCTTCCTAGTCTCATTCTCCTGCTTCCTAGTCTCATCCTCCCGCCTCCTGGTCTCAGCCTCAATCTCCTTCTCATGCCTCCTAGACTCATTCTCCATCTCCTGCTTCCTAGCCTCATTCTCCATTTTAGCAAGCTCGAGTTTAAATATCATCTCAGGAGACAGGCCGGAAGAGGGAGCTGCCACTACTGAAGGAGGGGGGGCAAGAACTGGGGAACCACCATACGCACCGCCCGAGGGCACTCCAATCTTCCAATTCTCATCCCTCTGTGGGAGAGTGCTAACCTCCGGCAACTGAGTGGACGGCACTGTGGGAGTCGAGTGAGAGGGGATCTGGGGAGGAACCCCCCCAAACGCCCTCTCCTCCGAAACCCCATGTCGCCCACGCAACACCCAGGAAATCAGCTCCCCCTTGGACATCCCTCCTACATTGGATAGACCCAAAACCTTGGCTATCAGGTGCAAGCCATAAACATTCACCCCAGTCAGCCTCTCCTCCGTCACGTGGTACTGCTTACTCACAAAAAGTCTAGCATCCTCCTCACTAGTTACTAACGGCACCTCCTCAAATAGCATCTCTCGCTCCTCGTCAGTACTAGGGCACGACATACTGAAGTTCACCAAAAAATTCTCGAGACAAAAGTGTTAAACTCCCTTATGCAAGCACTAATTACTAAATTAACTGGAGTCTCTTAAATGCTCTCCTAATTGCCTTACAAAAAAAAATATTCTTCAATATGTACGCTAAAGTACGAACAAACAAATGTTGTACAACTCTGCAAAAAATTATACTGTTCACAAAATCCTAAGCAAGGTCGCCATTTGTTACGACCGGGCACTCGGGTACACTAGGGCTCTTACACAGGACTCGAGTATGGCTCGCTGCCACAACGGAAACACACGATCCCAACCCCAGAGTACTGCCAGCCGAACAAAAAACGCCACTACCCTCCAGAGTTCTATCTGCTATAACGGGGTATACAAGAACTCGGTACTAGCGTTTCACACGACAGACTAATAACAAGACGGGAGTTATCTAGTCTGGTCAACAATCAAACAAAGAAGAAAGTACTACAACACTAAAGAATAGTGTTGGCCGAAGCCGAAGTAATCCACCCTTGAACTAAGAACTTAAGAAGTCCTCCACCCTCTACTTCGGATCGGCACTATTACGTTACGTTAAACAATAGTCCTCGAGCATCAAGCAAGGAATCTTCTGATAAGTTAGATGCTTCTCGAATACTCGTAAGAAGTAAGTATCGGATTTTGAACAGCAATTTAATGAATAACTCACTGGTAATTAAAGGCTTTAAATTGACATAAGAAGAATTATAAGAATAAGCAATAGGATATGGCAAACATTAAGAAGAAGTACTCCGACAATGCACTGGCAATAGCCTACTAAGATTGTGCTCGTGGGCCACTAATCTCTGAAGTAGCTAAGCGTGCCACACATGAAATCAATAGTGCTTAAACAATAATATACATAAGGAGAAGCTTCAATACTATGCTGTATCTGCTGGTCGAGCAAAGTCTAGCTGGGATATCTAAGGTTAAGAGACAATGGCTGAGCAAGCGGCTCGTAGCCTAGCGAGGTCCTTAAGACTGTGCGGCCAAATTACGGTAATTGACGGGATGCTCTCTTGAGAGATCCAGATCACTAGTATCTGGTTCTCTCCTGGCGATCCTCTCAAAGTCAAGCAAATGAGATAGCACAGTGTTGGGTGGCACAGGCAAAAGCCCTCACTCGCAACACAGTGCTAAACTCCCACGGTACACAGTCAGAAAGACCACCTAGGCGTTCCACGTCTCCGTTGCAATTGTACTGGTTCAACCGCAACCTAGTACTCATAGGAAATCACAACTCAGAAACCCTATCCCAGTCTAGCATTGCCTAAACCAGCAGAAAACAGGAACATGAATAATCGCACACAGGGAAATGCATATACGAGTGCAACAAACATCAATCAATCCTATTCTAGTTAACCCTTCCAAAAATAGGCTATCTAACAGGCACTTATCTCGTGAGAACTCAAGCGATAATACTTTGGCTGACTAAATCTGCACCAAAGGGGTCATGGAGGTTAAACAGGGACGAGAAGAGAAGAAGATAGGCTGTTCAGAGAGTAGAGAAAGTTCACATCAGTCGGAAGAATATGGATAGTTGCAAGGGATATGAGAAGTCGCTTTGCCTGATGAGTTCTGAAGAATGGTGGCAAGAACCTCTCTTTTTATACTCGGCCCTCTAGCGGCATATCTCAAACTACTTAAGGACCGCCCACTGGCAATCATGACGTCATATTCTCTCTCAATCTGGGATCGACAAAGAACTTCCCACGCGCTGAAAGGGAGGAAGGGAGGAGGGAGGAGGGAATTAGGCCTATCTGCCCGCGTGGCGCACTCACTGGTCCCCGTTACGTAATATCTCTCTCTCTCTCCTCTCATCATTACATATAAGTCTCACACACAATACTTATAACTAATGATATAAAATAGAACTCGTTGACTCAGATGAAAACAAAATACATATTTATAATACTTATAGTACAACGGCTCACATAAACTAAGTTAGGAAACTCTACACAGACTACAGCCAAAGTTCCTGCCCTGACGATCCTAGCGAGAGTGGGGCCTGACTGGGCGTTCTGTACAGCATGCTCATACTCGACATGCGTCACAACACTCATGAAGCCTATCAAACCTGAGGCAATTAGGTGCGTTGCTCATCGCCGCCAGCTCAGATACTCTGTTCCCGGTAGCCAAAGCCATAAGGAATACTGCCCTTTTGTAAAATCTGCAGTCTTTGGTACATACGGGAACGAGAATAACGACGATGCTTTGTCCAGAGACCATGTAGGCCTGAGCCGACGGGGAGGTGGGCGGAGTTTAAAACCTGCCCACATAAATCACTTTCAGATAAATGTTTCTGCATGAACAGATAAATTAAATAATAAACAACTAACGCCACCGAGGGCACAGTTTGTTTTGTTCTAAGAATCCGAGACGTAAAAGCTTGCCAATGCGATTGAAACTGTCGCTTTGTAGACTGGGTATATTGATTCGCGAATATCTTGGTCACGTCGCTACCATATGGTGCTAGCCACTTGGCCTCCTAAATGTCCAAAATGAACAAGTCCGCGAGGTATCTAGGTTGCCAATTGTGTTCTAAGTGGAACAACCCGACCAAGAGTGACACTGGGTGCGGGCACCACGTGTTCAAATGCTGGTACCACACTGCGCCGGCCACAGGGGCGCGATTAGCGAGACGACGCCTCGCTAATCCTGTAGTTTGTTGACTACGTGGCACATTAGAGATGCGTCTGGCGGCGGAAAATAGATAAATGGAACTCAACCTGTTCTCGTCCGTCATCAGAGCGTCAGGTCCGCCCGTCGGCGTTATCGTCCGGTGGGTGAGGTACGACTGTGAGTATCGCCATACACCTTGGCTGTGGCTGTCCCTCGCTTGCGAGCTCGGTATACTCCCTGAATGGGAGCCCTCGTCCGAGTCCCGTAAAGGTTTATGATAATTAAAAGCTCCCATAGCTCATTAACACATTGAAAGCAGAGCTGGTGAGCAAAATCATAAAGTATACTAATTAATTTAATTTATATTTTAATTGTATTAAAATAAATTACTATAAATAAACTCAATATTATCATAATATAATCATAGAAACTATATATGTTTATTATGATTCAGCTATTAAATTATTTCATTAACAAATAAAAATAAGATAGGGCTACCTGAGCTTAACGGCGTTGAACATACAGCAATGAGAGGTTCAAGTGCCGACACGACAGAGACTGGGGGAAAACTACCCCGCCCCCAGGAACTACCTGGTCACCTGGTGCAACACCGGTACTCCGCCCTGGAAAGAGAAATTTCCGGGGATTAATGCTCATAGGGTTACACCCAAAAATGGTACAAAATATGTGCCTCAAAACCGCCGGTCAACGAACCGTAGCACTCCACCACTACTTTTCGTTGTCCTTTAGTTTCATATTAAAGATTTCAGCATATCTTTACCTGTCCAGAAGATTTAAGCATATCTTCTGAATCCTCATAAAGATGAAGCATATCTTTATTAAAGATGAAGTCTTTCAAGTATCCCTTTACACTTGAAACACTAGTAAGATTCCGCCATCTTTTTATCCCATAAAAAGTCTAAGCCTATCTTAATCTCTAATCTGGCTTCTCCCAGTAGCCCTCATAGATCGCCGTCTTGAAGGCCGTGATACCCTATTGTATCAATCGTTTGGCAAATTATCGCGAATTGCAAATCAGTTAATATAACCACCCAAAGGTACAACCGCCGGGTTTTATATGCAATGTCAAACCAATTGTACCTGCCCCAGACCTCTTTGTAAAGAGGTCGCCGGGAGGGAAAGACTAAACAAACAAACGGCATTGTTACAATGGCTTAGTAAAGATTTCAGCATATCTTTTACCTGTCCAAAAGAATTAAGCATAACTTCTTCATCCTCATAAAGATGAAGCATATCTTTATTAAAGATGAAGTCTTGCAAGCATCCCTTTACATTGAAACACTAGTAAGATTCAGGCATCTTTTTATCCCATAAAAAGTCTAAGCCTATCTTAATCTCTAATCCAGCTTCTCCCAGAAGCCCTCATAGATCGCCGTCTTGAAGGCCGTGATACCCTATTGTATCAATCAATTGTTTGGCAAATTATCTCGAATCGCAAATCCGTTAATATAACCACCCGAAGGTACAACCGCCGGGTTTTATATACAAGGACCCCAATGGAAATACGCCTAACGGCCTTATTGGGCTATCCTTAGTTGGAATTATGCAAGGCTGGTACATGTCATATTTATAACATACTATGTGGTACCAACTCTGTAAATTGCTAACTGAATAAATATTATTATTATTATTATTATTATTATTATTATTATTAATGTCAAGCCAATTTTACCTGCCCCAGACCTCTTTGTAAAAAGGTCGCCGGGAGGTAAAGACCAAACAAACAGACAGCATTGTTTCAATGGCTTTGAAAAGCAGAGAAAACTAAGTCCAACAGGTGTCAGCCTGATCACCTAGAAAACTGTGTGGAGCCCCCCTCGACGGGAATAACTCAGGAAGCCTGATCCCAGGCTCGACCATAGAAAACGCAGTTTCTGATGAGCCCTCAAGCGACCAAACTCGTCGGGGTAACTTACCTATTTTAGCCATCCTGACTAAAACTCGGTAAACAAAAACGGTGTTCTCGGAGCAACGAGAAAAACGCTGGAAAGGTAACCCACACTAAACGATACATTACAGGAGGGCGTAATGCATAAAGCAATGAATAACACAGGAAGCCTGATCCCAGGCTCGACCACAGAAAATGCAGTTTCTTATGAGCCCTCAAGAGACCAAACTCGTCGGGGTAACTTACCTATTTTGAGCCATCCTGACTAAAACTCGATAAACAAAAACGGTGTTCTCAGAGCAACGAGAAAAAACGCCGGAAAGGTAACCCACACCAAACGAGACATTTTAACACATTTTATACAAAGGGTGTGCGCAAAAATAGGGATACCTGAACAGGAGGGCGTAATGCATAAAGCAAAAACCGGGGCAAAGGTAGCCATGACAGAGACTGGTGGGATACTTACTCCAGGTTCTGCATAGACCCGCCGGGACCCAGCTCTGGAAAAAAGAAAATTTCCTGGAATTAATGCTCATAAGGTTAACCCAAACATGTTCACACACAAGTGTTAAATAACCCGCCGGGTAACGAGACGTAATACTCAACGACTACAGCTCGCTACGCGGTGGGGTTTCCTAAGTAAAAGATTTCAGAATATCTTAATTTGTCCAAAAGATTTATGAATACCCTCTGACATAATATATAAAGACCAGCATGGCGTTTATAACTGATTAAGTCTTTCCGGTGGTGTTTGTTTCAAGATTCAATTTTGGAAAAAAAAAAAAAACTAAAAAAGACGCCGGCCCCCGAATTATCTCGTAGATCAAAAACTGGGAAGCCTGACAAATATACGAGATCTAACTTCTCCCGAAGTATCTTTTTAGATCGCCGTATGTTGAAGGCGGCGATACAAAACGTATCCCTCAATTGTCTGGTTAACTGATCGAATTGTAAATTCGTTATTCCCATCCCTCCAAGGAGCACCCGCCGGGTGTGAATATTAGTTTAAAAAACGTTAACCCCAATTGTGCCCTAAAGCGCCGTATGTTGAAGGAGGCGATACACAATGCCTCCCTCAATTGTCTGGTCAACTAAACTGAATTTTGCAAATTCGGGCATCCCACCTTTCCAGGTTGCACCCGCTGGGTGAATTAAAGTTTAGAAGTTAACCCCAATTGTTCCTAACCCCGCTTCTTTGTAAAAGATCGCCGGGGAGGAAATACAACAACAGCATAGATTTATATTGGCTTTGCAAAACCGAAAAAACTACAAACAACACGTGTCCGTATGAACACTGTTAGATGGGTACAGCCAACCCGCCGGGAATCATAAGGAGCCTGAAAAAGGCACCCCAGAGACGCAGTCCTGGGGAGCCACAGACACCCACTCGCCGGGGAAACAAGCCTGTTTTTAAACCACGCGTGGCCAAAACTCGGCAACCAGCCGGGGTTATCAAGGTGAAACCGAGAAAAACCCGCCGGAAAAAACCCACCCCATCCAGATACCATCTGAACGCACCACCGGACCGAGGCGTAGCCAAAACACAACTAACGCCGGGCCCAACATAGTCCGTGGAATTAGCCAATACACAACTAACCCAGGACACATAAATAGTCCGTGGAATTAGCCAATACACAACTAAACCAGGACACACATGACACAGTAGTACATATTATTTAGAAAATAAATCAATAACACTTGTATATGTGGTAAAGCTACGAGAGGCTGGCTAGGCCTAGGCAGACGGATAACATTAACATGTCGGAATATAAACAAAAAGCACTGAATTATATCACAACAGGAACCACCGCCAACACACCACTGTAGCAAATACTTCCGGCAAAGGGAAGAACTGACTCGGGACCCAGAAAAAACTTCACTAAGTGAAGAAAAATACGCTGGGAACGTCAGCAAAAATACGCTACCTCATCAGACAGATAAAAGGAAGCAATAACGCGTTAATGAAAGCCGCCTGTATCACAAAGCTAGCTAACTGTGAAAAAGTTCACCTGTCCACAACAGGACCACGAGGGTACATCCGAAATAGATGCCCCAAACACACGACCCAAAATACACTGCACTGCGGGCAACCAGCCCAGGACACTCCTGCTACGCATATCCTAACCTTACTCGATACATCCCGGAATAAACAAATGAGAAAAAACTCACTAGGGACGCAGCAAATGCGGAACCAGCGGAGCGTGGAGAGACACGTCCGGCCCGGCTGATCGCAGAGCAGAGAAGGAAGAATGACGCCTGAATCAGCGTCTGGTCAAAGATCCACACAAGTACATCCACGATATGATGGAAAGCTTATTGGATAGTTATTCTTATTTTCTTTTTGTTTTTTATTTTTTACGAAGTTTTTTCGTAGTGAGAACCCAATTCATAATGACTGAAGCCATGAGTGAGGTCGCGTGCGCTCATGATGAAGGCTCCTCAGATTTTAAATGCTCTGCGCGGTAGATTCAAACTACGGCGGATTAGTGTTTGAAGAGGATGCCTTATGTAATAGGCATGTTCGTCAATGATGGAGGGGCCACTAATAAATATTGTGGCCGTCATATCATACTTTTCTGATGCGCTACCTGTCTGTGGTCCTGGATCGACCAAAGCTCGCCTGTGTGGCGTTACGTCAACGGGTCTGAGGGCTCTTTGTGCTGATTAGACTAAGTATTTTAGAGTTTAAGAAAAAAAGGGGGGGGGGGGGTGTAAGAGAGTACTAAGACCCCCCAACCCCTTCCTCCGGATAAGTGCTAGGCCGGATAATGTGATTAGTATATGAGCTGTGATATACTCAATTCACATTTTAATTTTAAGCAAAATATTTCATTAGTAAGCTATAACTATGAGATACATGCAATACTATGTACAAAGTACGACGTAGTTGTAAGTACAAAATTAGGATAAGGATAAATTATTTGTGTCAGATGTTATCACATACTTTATGCCTTACCAGAACTCTGACAAGTGTGTGTCAGAAAGTAATCTTTATTATGTCAAAAGAATCAAAGATTTTTTTTTTTTAATTAAAAAAAAAAAAAAAAAAAAAAAAGAAGGTCCCACCCCTTTCCCATTCTTAAGTAAGCCATTTTAGATTTACAGAAGAGTGACCATTACTTGCATTACTGCATGTCCACAAACATTTCAGTAATGTAAGCATGTTTCCTTCTATTTTTTTTTCCTTTTTTCTTTTTTTCTTTTTTATTAAGGTGACAGTTACAAAGTGGTGTACAATCTATTTTATTCTAGTTACATTGTAGTTTATCTTATTGTACCAGTACCTCCCTACAATCAACCTAGTTGTTCCCCAATTCGTCCCTCCGCCACGACCATTTCAAAGTCCAAGTCTCTCACTCTTGTCCTCTGTAGCGGGGAGGACCTTGTACCCCTGAGACATAGGAGTGCAGACCTGAGAAGAGAGAAAGAGAGCCGGCATCTCATCCAAATTATGACTTGGCTTCTATGCTGGCGCTTTTTCTCCGATATTTGTTCAGCTAATCTGGCATAGAAG
Source organism: Lithodes maja (assembly GCA_037953745.1). Lineage (NCBI taxonomy): Eukaryota > Metazoa > Arthropoda > Malacostraca > Decapoda > Lithodidae > Lithodes > Lithodes maja. The sequence continues at coordinate 8,825 of JBAKBP010034167.1, read as the reverse complement.
ACACTTGCAGAAGGTCCCATACCTCCCGACGATGAGAAGACCAGAGGAGTAAAGCTTCCTTGATCCCTGTTCAAAATTCTTTCTTCATAAGCGCGTTTTTTCTCACTTTCGTTTCTCAAGTATGCCGCCTTGTGTCCTCGCTCACGATATGTTTGTGCTCTTGGATTGAAGATTCTGATGTCGAAAAAAGCCTGTTGTCCCCTCGTCAGGATCAAAGATTCACGTACAAAGCAAGGTTATTATAAGCAGAATTTTTCGAAGTGCGCTCTCTGCTTTTCTTTCTATTTTTTATACAAAATATTGTATATATACAATATATTTAAGATTGCTATTGTGGTGTTTTGTTTTCAACCCATTATTTGATTTGTTAGTGGTTTTGGATATGGTCACAAATGTCCCTCTCTAATCTTGTGATATCAGGCATATCGTCAATGATGAAGGGGCCACTAATAAATTATAGGTTTGATCCCCGGAGGGGAGAGAGAAAACCTAATATTTAGTAGTGTCCCCGGAATCATTGACGACGTTGATATTTAAGTAATCTTGATATATCATTGAAGACGCTAGAAGATACTGTAAGCGTCTGACTGCGCATGGGAAAATATCCACAAATTGGGAAGCCTGAGTATAGCAGTTCTTAAATTGATTTTCCTTTTTTATTATTTACAAAGTTTTTTCGTAGCGAGTACCCAATCATAAGGACGATTCCGTAAGAGAATAAGCGTACCCTTACGAAGTTGGTTCCTCTTCTCTTCCTGCGGCGGGTGTTTCAAACAGCTAACGCAAGGGCTTGAAAGGTAGCTATTATGTAATAGGCATATCGTCAATGATTCCGGGGCCACTACTAAATATTAGGGTTTCTCTCTCCCCTCCGGGGATCAAACCTATAATGTATACATTTAAGTGATCTGTTTTTATATATATACTCAGTAAGTGTATATTTCATGCAATTTTTCTACAATCCTATCCTATGATTTCAGAAATTGATTGCACACAGTATGTTACCTGTATATCTTTTATACGTTTTATATATTTTGTATCTTGTATACAATTAAAGAAAAATTAGAGCTCTATAATTATCTGGGTTTAGTTTCATCCTATTGTTGATTTGTTAGACTTGGTTTGATATTTGTCACGAATGTTCCCCTCCAGACTTGAGATATCAGGCATATCGTCAATAATGGAGGGGCCACTAATAAATTATAGGTTTGAGTCCCAGAGGGAAGAAGGAAAACCTAATATTTAGTAGTGGCCCCGGAATCATTGACGATTCCGGCCCTCCATTCCATCCCCTTCCCATTCATCTCTGATGTTTCTAAGTTACTGTATCTTGATATGTCATTGAAGGAAGAATGGCGCTTCAGTTTCTGCGGGCACACCCACGCTATCAACATCCACACGATGGGAAGCATAGCAGATTAGTGGTTCTAATATTTTTCTTTTTATTATTTTTTACTAAGTTTTTTCGTAGTGAACTCCCGATCATAAGGACGATTCCGTAAGTGAATATGAGCATACGCTTACGATGTTTGGTCTCTTAACCTCTGAAGTGCGCACGGGGGTAAATGAAAACGTCCCCCTGTGCTGACGTATTTGAGGTTTTTCGTCACTAAAATATTCATTGTACCATTAATAGCATTAATAATTATCCATATGCGCCTATTATGGGTTGATTATAAAGGTATTAACCTGAAACAACAATAAAACGAGTGTAAACAGCGTTTGGATGGTCAAAATCGGAGATATAGCCCGCGAGTTGTATAATCTATGGGTGAGGCAAACTCCTTTCCCGCCAATTTCCCCCAAGGCCACTGAGACACAGTCGATCGATACTCTCTCTCTCTCTCTTGCACTCGATGGCCATCAGTGATGACAACACCCTGCTTGCAACTCGCTAATGTTAGCACGAAAATATACCTCAGAATAAGGGAATAATAGGGAAAATAGGTGATAACTGAGGAATAGGAGGAAAGTGGGGAAGGAGGGGAGGTAGAGGACTGAGATTTTGCATGGCCCAGGGGCCAAAAAAAAAAAAAAAAAAAAAAAAAAAAAAAAAAAAAAAAAATTCGATGTAAAAAGTTGATTTTTAGTTTTACTTACTCCAGAGAGTCTTCCCGCAGTCCGCCGGCCGAACTCTAAAGAGTCTTCCCGCAGTTCCCGGGTTAACACTCTGGGGCGGGTGATTTGAACAGCTGACTCTAGGGCTCAAAGAGTGCCATTACTGTTTAAGGCATATCGTCAATGATTCCGGGGCCACTATTAAATACAGTATTAGGATTTCCTTCTTCCCTCCGGGACTCAAATCTATAATTAAGTTTCATTCTGACTATCTCCACAAAAGTTAGTTTTCAACTTACAGTAGGAAGAATTTGTCAGATTTAGAGGGTTAATTCATATAGTATTTAAGTCTTTCAATCTTAGATGTTCTTACTGACCAGAGTAAAATCCTCTTTCTGTACCATCAAAAAGCCCCCCTACTACTAATACACTCCTTGACGCCCCCCTACTACTAATACACTCCTTGACACCCCCCTACTACTAATACACTCCTTGACGCGGGCTTCGGGGCCGGCAACTGGAGCTTGATGGGGGGAGGGTTGTTGACATTTCCCTCTCCCCTCAAGCTTTCGTCGTTGGCTTGACTAATTTTGCGTAGTTTTTCATTCCTCTTTGACTTTTTCTATGTTTTTCCCCTTCAGTTCTTATTCTGTCTCATTCGGTTGTTCTTCAGGCAGCCTATATCACATGCCACCCTGGCCTGGCTAGGTAGTAGGCTCCTGACCTGATTTGTCTCTTCGGTCGCTGATGCGACCGAGCTGACTCGATTCCCCTCAGTAGTGCATTTTTTTTGCATCTCGCTGTGATTTTTTCTACCTTAGTCCTGATCTCTCATTCTTCGCCCTTGATCACTTCTTCGTTGGTGCTGCAGTGTAGCATTTCTTGCCTCATCCTTCGACATGGCGAGACATGCATGCATGTCTTGACCTTCCTAGATTTGTTCACCTCCTGCCCTTCCCTATCTATCTTGACTTGATTATAGGTAGCGCCAGCGAACTTGACAATAATCTTGACCCCTTAACTTCTTATAACTCGAAATGAATGAAAGCAATCGGGCTGACGTTTCTATCATTTGGGAAGAGTCCACCAGGAAATAGGTGTGGATATTTATAGCCAATTTGCTCTAGGCCCTTTTGAGTTACAGAGAGGTCAGGGATCGAGATTATTGTCAAGTTCTTTGGCGCTACTATGGTTATCCATCTTGATCTAACACTTCGGGGCCAGCCCTATGAGAGTTCTTTTGGGGAACTCAGTGGTCTGGTTAAACTATTTTATAAAAAAAAAAAAAAAAAAAATAAATAAAAAATAAAGAATAAAAAAAAAAAACATAAACAGTATAAAACTTAATACATACATAATTTTAAAGACCAAGTTTTTGATTGAAGAAGTGTGACGTTAACCACTCCGTTAGAACCACATGGCTTGTCCTACAGTGACTCGCTAGGATTGCCAGGGCAGTGGATGTGGCTACAGTTGATGTATTATTGTGTGCTTTATTTCATATGAAAGCTCGTGTAATGGGCAGTCCAGAAAGGCTCTTTGTTTTCACCCATGTCAAGGCTTTATATATTTAATTGCAAAGTATATGTTTTATCATTAAGTAGTAATGATAGGATTTGAGAGAGAGAGAGAGAGAGAGAGAGAGAGAGAGAGAGAGAGAGAGAGAGAGAGAGAGAGAGAGTAGAACAGAGTGTGGGGAGGCGCGCAGTGTTTTGCTATACTCGATGATGTCATAGCTGGCTGGCCTCGTGGGGATTCGTTGAAGGAGTTTTTTACCATGCTTTGTGACGTCATGTTTGGCTGGCTTCTTTAGCATTGGCTGGAGGACTTGTTACCGCTTTTTTCCCACGCGGCTCGAGCTAGTGCTAGTATATATACAGCTCCCTCGCCACTCTCTCCCTCAGATCTGGTTTCTAGAACGCATCCCTCTTATCCCTTTGATACCTGTCCTCCTCTCTGCACCTGAGAACCTTTTCCTCTGCCTATCTCTCTCATTTTCCATATCTTTCACCACCTTTTATTAATATTATACCCCCTCTGGTTAACTCTGCATAATCAGCTTCATGCTGGCCAGTTGTATTGTGCGTTAAGGTCTTATATAACCCATGTATGTTTAGTTGTTAAGATAAGTTGATCACGAAGCATTGGTTGGCATTCATATTGTTCAGTACTGCTTCCTGTAATTATTAGTGTTCTGCTGGATTAGATAATGCTAGACTAGGAGTCTGATACTATAAGATATTGTTTCCGATGGGTGCTGGCTTTAGTTAAAAGCTGCACGACATACCTGAGAACTGGAGTTGATTGGGTAAGTTCTAGTCTGTGTGCCATTGAGAGTAGAGCATGCACGAATGAGGGCTTTTTGCCTATACCATTCTGCACTGTTCTAAGCTCGTTGTTTGTCTTTGAGGTACGCCAGGAGAACGCTTAATACCTCGGTATTAAGGTTTCTCAAGAGAGCTACCCTTCCCTATAACGTAATATTTGACGCACAGACTTGAGATTTGCACTAGGCTATGCAGCATGCCATGCGCACCAGTATCTCGTATCATTGACTCTAGCTAGACTTTATCAGTTATTGTAGACATTAAGTATATTAAACCAATTACTCTTTTTATGCATACCCGTTTATGATTACACAAGCATTTCGCAGCCTAGTTTGATGTATTGAGACACAAACGACTTAGGCTCTTTTTGTTGATAGGAATACTGCATTGTCGTGGCGATTATTATTATTGTTGTGGCGTTTAGGATATTCTTGGCTCCGACTGCATTATATCTCCTGCCTTTTTGTGTGCATAGCCTGCACGAGCATTGTTCCTCTGCCTGCCTTTTTGGGTTCCATTTCCGATTCGAGCATCTTGATAGCATCTAACATTTAAAGAAGATTCCTTGTTGGTGTTGAAGGACTTTAGTGCACTGCAGGAGTGCCTGACATTTATTGATTAAAGTAACGTAAGCTGTAACTTCTCTTACCACCTTACTTTGCATACCATAACCAAGCATCTTCGGTTATAGGTAGTAATAGGCTGTTTTCACATAACATTAAGCCTAGAGTAGACGCACATTTATTGAGAGTTTAATAACCTATTATTGCATATAGAACTCTGGAGAGTATTTGTGTTCTTTGTTCACTGGGAATATACATCAGAGGTTGGATCTAGCGCTTTCCGTTGTAGCATTTATGCCATTACTAGTCCAATGAATAAGAACCCTGATATATTTAAACCTCAGTCGTAACAGAAGTTAAAATAACTCCGGTCAACAACACCATAATTTATTAGTGGCCCCTCCATCATTGATGATTATGCCTATTACATAAGGCACCCTCTTCAAACACTCATCCGCCGTAGTTTGAATCTACCGCGCAGAGCATAAAAAATTGAGGAGCCTTCATCATGAGCGCACGCAACCTCACTCATGGTTCACTCATTATGAAATTGGGTTCTCACTACGAAAAAACTTCGTAACAAATAAAAAAGAAAAAGAAAATAAGAATAACTATTCATAAGCTTTCCATATAATCGTGGATGTACTTGTGTGGATCTTTGACCAGACGCTGACTCAGGCGTCATTCTTCCTTCTCTGCTCTGCGCTCAACCGACCCGGACGTGCCTCCCCACGCTCCGCTGGTTCCGCATTTGCTGCGTCCCTATTGAGTTTTTTCTCATTTGTTTACTCCGGGTTGTATCGAGTAAGGTTAGGATATGCGTAGCAGGAGTGTCCTGGGCGGGTTGCCCACAGTGCAGTGTATTTTGGGTCGTGTGTTTGTTTGGGACATCTATTTCGGGTGTACCCTCGTAGTCCCGTGGTGGACGCGTGAAACGTTTTCGCGGTTAGCTAGCTTCGTGATGTAGGTGGCTTTCACTACGCGCTATTAGGCTTCTTCTTATCTTTCTGATGAAGTAGCTTTTTCTTTTCTCTGACGTTCCCAGCGTATTTTTCTTCACTTAGTGAAGTTTTTTCTGGGTCCTGAGTCAGTTCTTCCCTTCGCCGGGAATGTTACTACAGTGGTGTGTTGACGGTGGTTCCTGTTGTGATATGATTCAGTGCTTTTTGTTTATATTACGACATGATTACATATTATTTCCGTCGGCTTAGGCCTAGCCAGCCTCTCGTAGCTTTGCCACATGTACAAGTGTTATTGATTTGTGTTATAAATATGTACTACTGTGTCATGTGTGTCCTGGTTTAGTTGTGTATTGGCTATTTCCACGGACTATTTGTGTGTCCTGGATTATTTGTGTATTGGCTATTTCCACGGACTAATTGTGTGTCCTAGGATTAGTTGTGCTTTGGCTAATTCCTCGGTCTATTTGGTGCGTTCAGATTGAATCTGGGCGGGGTGGGTTGCCTTTTCCGGCGGGTTTTCTCGGTTACACCGTGAAAATCCGGCTGGTTGCCGAGTTTTAATCACGCGTGGTTAAAATAGGCTTATTTCCCCCGGCGAGTGGCGGCTTGAGGCTCTCCAGGACTGCGTCTCTGTGGTGGAGCCTGTGTTCAGGCTTACTGTGTTTCCCCGGTGGGATGGCTTTACCCATTTAACTAAGTGTTCAAGCGGACACTTGTTGACTATAGTTTTTCCCGGTTTTGCAAAGCCAGTAAAACTAGGCTGTTTGTTGATTGGTCTTTCCTCCCCGGCGATCTTTTGCAAAGAAGTGGGGATAGGAACAATTGGGGTTAACGTTATAAACTTAAATTCACACCCGGCGGTTGCACCTTGGGAGGGTGGGATTAACGGATTTGCAATTCAGTATAGTTGACCAGACAATTGAGGGATACGTTAAAGTATCGCCGCCTTCGACATACGGCGATCTAGGACGCTTCGGGAGAAGTCAGATCTAGCATTTAAGACAGGCTTCCCAGTTTTTGATCTGTGAGATAATACGGGGGCCGGCGTCTTTTTATGGGTTTTCCAGTAAAACTTAACAAACACCACTGGGAAGACTGCGTCATTTATAAAAAGCCATGCTGGTCTTTATATCATGTCAGAGGATATTCGTAAATCTTTTGGACAGGTGAAGATATTCTGAAATCTTTACTTATGAACCTCCCGCGTAGCGAGCTGTAATGGTTGTGTATTACGTCTCGTTACCCGGCGGGTTATTTATTAGTGGCCCCTCCATCATTGACGAACATGCCTATTACATAAGGCATCCTCTTCAAACACTAATTCGCTGTAGTTTGAATCTACCGCACAGAGCATTTAACATCTGAGGAGCCTTCATCATGAGCGCACGCGACCTCACTCATGGCTTCAGTCATTATGAATTGGGTTCTCACTACGAAAAAACTTCGTAAACAATAAAAACAAAAAGAAAATAAGAATAACTATCCAATAAGCTTTCCATCATATCGTGGATGTACTTGTGTGGATCTTTGACCAGACGCTGATTCAGGCATCATTCTTCCTTCTCTGCTCTGCGATCAGCCGGCCTGGACGTGTCTCTCCACGCTCCGCTGGTTCCGCATTTGCTGCGTCCCTAGTGAGTTTTTTCTCATTTGTTTAATCCGGGATGTATCGAGTAAGGTTAGGATATGCGTAGCAGGAGTGTCCTGGGCTGGTTGCCCGCAGTGCAGTGTATTTTGGGTCGTGTGTTTGGGGCATCTATTTCGGATGTTCCCTCGTGGTCCTGTTGTGGACAGGTGAATTATTATTTTTTTTTTTCATAGTTGAGTTAGCTTGTGATGCAGGCGGCTTTCATTACGCGATTAATTCTGCTGCCTTTTATCTTTCTGATGAGGTAGCGTTGCTTTGCTGACGTTCCCAGTGCATTTTTCTTCACTTAGTGAAGTTTTTTCTGGGTCCCGAGTCGGTTTTCCCTTGGTCGGAAGTTTTTACTACAGTGGTGTGTTGGCGGTGGTTCCTGTTGTTATATTTCCAGTGTTTTTTGTTTATATCTCAACAGTTCTTGTGCCGTTTGCTTTGGCCTAGCCAGCCGCTCGTAGCTTTGCCACATGTACAAGTGTTATTGATTTATTTTATAAATATGTCCTACTGTGTCATGTGTATCCGGGTTTAGTTGTGTATTGGCTAATTCCACTGTTACGATCCAGGTTCTCAAAGACACAGGGCTCTTCAACATTGGACTAGATAATGGCAAAATGCAACAACGGTAACACTAGATCCAACCCCTGCCTTAAACACTGGAAAACAAAACACCATTACCGCCCTGAGTCGTGCCTGGACAACGAGGTATCCTATGACTCGGTAACTGGTGCACACCCACTAGGCTGACTCTCGATGAAACAGCCTATTCTCAAACAGTAAAAGATTACTCGATTAGGTTACACAAAGAAAAGATAGTTAACGTGATTAATTAACGTTACGGTAGATACTCAAATAACTGGCACTCCTGTATTAAAGAAAGTGCAATGCTAGTCCTGCAACATCAACTGGAAACTTCTGAAATAAGTCTGATGCTGGGAAGATGTTCGTAAAGAATCTTGAACAATTATAATGCAGAATACGGGTCACAATAAATACTAGGACATATAGTAATAATAGGCAGGCGAATAATAAAGACTGCGCAAAGGTAGTAATGCTCGACAACTAAAGAAATGCTTCGTGACACAACGCAACAGCCTACTAGGGTTGTGCAACTCAACAACAACCTCGGCTCAAAAGTGCAGTGAATAATAATGTTGCATACATATAATAATGGGGGCTTATCTCTAACCAGTGTCTGCTCGGTTAATAAAGTCTAGCTGGGGTATCAAGGCAGGGCAACAATGGGTGAGCATGCGGCTCGTAGCCTAACGTTGTC
>JBAKBP010034166.1:0-20993 GCA_037953745.1 Lithodes maja | reverse complement strand
GCATTGATGTTGACAAAATGTAATTAGCACACCGTGATGAAAGTTGTAGGGGACAATGTTTCACTTTTATAAGCATTAAGGGGACATGGACCGCTTTTTTAGACCCCCTTCTCCCTAATGTTTAGCCCCACTAGTTTTGAGATTCTAAGATTTTTGCCCCATTAGTTTATCGATTGTAAGACCCCTCGCCCCATTTTGTTGTCAATATTTAGACCTTTCGTGCTATTTAGGTGTCGATTTTTTCCCTGGCGAACGATAGTGAGCCTGTAATGTTGAAAGAACCGGCTTTCGGCCGGGAAATATTTCTACCGAAAAATGTACAAATTAGAAGGGGGATCTAATGGATTTTGTTTCTTAACTTAATGGGTGTCTAGGGAGGAAACTAGAAAATAATGAATACATGCAAAAATCGCCCAAAAAGTGAAGCATCCCCCCTTAACAAATAAACTTATAATAGCGTATCATTGTACACTATGCAATACAGGTCCTTCCATATCAAGGGGGGGGGGGGGGGGGGGGTAGTAGCCTAGGTATCGCGATATTTGATAACTTACATTGGGTGTGTAAGCTATTTTTGTGAGTTTAGTCCATGTACTGTGTGTTGATGTGGGGGTGGGGATGGCGAGAGTAGGTGTTGGGTTTTGTTTATGCTGATTGGTGAGTAAGAGGTGTTTGCGATTATATTCCAGGTTCTCTGTGTGTGTGTGTGTACTTACTCTAGTTGTATTGCGGGAGTGAGCATGCTCGTTATTTCCCGCCTCCTATATGTGTAGGTGTTATATGTATCGTTGGAATGGCTATGGATGTGTGTGTAGTCTGTATTTTTAGCCAATTGGCGACATCGGAAACGAAGGCTTAGGGTGGATCTGTATGGTACCATTCTCACTATAGACGGTACCGTCTCGCCCGAAGGCTTAGGTAGCCATCAGCTTAGGTGAACCATATGATACCCCATCTCGCCTTGTACCATTTTTGCCAACCCCAGATGGGACGTCACAACGTCGGCCACTTATTCCAGGTACCTATTTACAACTAGGTGAACTGAGGCTAACACATGAAAGGAGACAAGCCCAATTTGTCTCCGCCCGGCCGGGGATTGAATCCCCGGCCCCTTGTCTGTCTGTCTGTCTGTCTGTCTGTCTGTCTGTCTGTCTGATAATCGGTTTATTTCAAGCCGGCAGCCAATGGGGCTGAAAATACACAGACTTAACCTAGATCTTATCCTAATGGATCAACAGACTGATCCTGGCAGCTAACGAGGGCGCCTACATACTCCCAAGGGAGTAGGACGTGGGCAGGAGACTGTGGGTCCCCTGAGACGATCCGCCCAGATCTTGCCTTCACGGCCAGGGAAAGTTTTTGAGAGAACTTCCCCTGCCGGCGCCTGGGATTGAACCCCCGACACCAGAGCTAGCTCTCCCAATACAGAGTACTAAGCGCGCTCGGCCACCGTGACCGTAAAGTGTGTGTGTGTGTGTTTTTTTTTTTTTTTTTTACCGGGCTAGGGGTTGGGTTACTGCATATTTTGATTGGCAGGCTTATAGGAGGTGGATATATTCATATAAGTAGGCGTTTTGTTATGGGTGAGAGCTGTTGCTGGAGTATACGCAGGTAGGGATGATGTTAATGAATATATTTTGTTTTTTCATTTTTTCGAATGAGTATTGAATTTTGCTGCGTGGGTGAGATGTTGCAGGGACGTGAAAGAATTGATTATTGAAAACTAATCGTGGGTGTCCTTTGAAAACAATGTGTGGTAAAAGATAAAAAACTGGAAAGTATGAGGTACTGTACTTTTATAGAATCTGATTCCATAAATACATTATTTATTGTCAAGAAATATGATATTTTGGGTATTGTTAACTCTCTTCAATCGTTAACCTTATTTATACCGGTACTATATAAATACTATTTCCATTATATATGGGCTTGTATTATCCAGTCTTGTATTCACGATGCTTAAAACGTCCACACTTCTCTTATACATTACTTATACTTTTATATAATATTTTTAGTACACTCTGATACCATAGTCTCTAGCCCACTCATAAAACACTTGTAGACCCTCCATTTTATTATTTATGCCAGTATAACTATCTGAATTGATTTTTGGATAGTACCGTACTTGCTTTTCATAAATAACATATATAGTTTTGTATTTGATGCATAGAAAATTACATTCATACATTCGTTTTCAGATAATTATGTACTTCCATAACTAGAAATGGGCGAAGTCTACGGCTGAATATGAGTGGGCTAGAGACTATGGTGTCCGAGTGTACAGGGGCACAACTTTCTCATTTGAATTTTTACAATCTTCGGGATTAACTGCGGGCTAACAAAATCGTTGGTGCTGCCGTGGTAAACATTAAGGGGTGCTGTTTTTTTAGAGTCGCTTATTAAGGGGGGTGACCTGCTTTTTGTTATGTCTGTCCTTTTCTCTCTTTCTCTGGCTTGTATCCATTCGGCCCCATTCAGCCAACTGTTTTAAGACTTTTATCCCCATCTAGGTGTCGATTTCTTCTTGGCGAGCGATAGCGAGCCAGCATTATATGAAGAAATCCGGCTTCGCCGGAGAAATTTTTCTATCGAAAAATGTACAAATTTAGCCTGCTGTCAAACAAAAATAATAAATATGCTGGCTCGCTACCGCTCACCAGTAAAGAAATGACACCTGGATGGGGATAAACGTCTTAAAACAGTAGGCTGAATGGGGCCAAATGGATACAAGCCAGAGAAAGATAGAAAAGGACAGAACAAAAACAGGTCACCCCCCTTAATGGAAGTTTATACCGGTACATTTATTTATTTAGTATTTATGTATGTATTTGTTATTTTTGGTATTTATTTATGTATTTGTTATTTTTGGTATTTATTTATGTATTTGTTATTTTTGGTATTTATTTATGTATTTGTTATTTTTGGTATTTATTTATGTATTTGTTATTTTTGGTATTTATTTATGTATTTGTTATTTTTGGTATTTATTTATGTATTTGTTATTTTGGTATTTATTTATGTATTTGTTATTTTGGTATTTATTTATGTATTTGTTATTTTGGTATTTATTTATGTATTTGTTATTTTGGTATTTATTTATGTATTTGTTATTTTGGTATTTATTTATGTATTTGTTATTTTGGTATTTATTTATGTATTTGTTATTTTTGGTATTTATTTATGTATTTGTTATTTTTGTATTTATTTATGTATTTATATATTTATTTATTATTTTTACTTTTCCTCCCTAGGCTACCGGTACCATCAAGCTTGAAAAAATACCCCAAGACCACACTTTGAGATTGATTTTTTACATTTATTGATAAAAAAAAAAAAAAAAAAAATCTGATATATGCGGAGTACACATAGTATTATATACTACACAATCATACCAAACCGAATAAGTGACAACAAGCCTGCTATCATCCCCTTAGAGTCCATGGGTTAAGGGGAGGTATTTAGTTTGTACCCTAGTCCTAGACCTTCATCAAGCTTAAACATTACACTCCCTAGACCCCCTTCAAGATAAATTTGTACATTTTTCGGTAGAAAAATGTCCCGGCCGAAGGCCGTTAACTCTTACATTACAGGCTCGCTATCGCTCGCCAGGAAAAATTCGACGCCTAAAAGGCACGAAATTTCTAAAAATTGACAGAAATGGGGCGAAAGTTCTTAAAATCGCCAAATTAATGGGGCGAACGTTTTAAAATCTCAATAGCAGCACTGGCGTTAAACATGAGGGAGAAAGGGGTTAAGAAAAAACTCCCTCAAGTGGAAATCTCCCCTTAAGGTGAAAATAGGTACCACAAAAGAGGGTTTTAAGCTACAAATGTAATCAAGTTGATATTATCATCTCATTGTATTGGAGATGTGTATTTCGATATTATAACCTTGGCCAATGAGTTCCCCACATCACTAAATAGCTGTTTATTGGAGATTGTGATGACAGTTTGACCCCCATTCAATCCCTGTGATTTTGGGGACCTGAATCGTGAACGATTAGGATATTCTGGTCCTGCAGTTGACCGATGTAGATGAAACGTTATGATGATACTTAATGAAATAGAAAATAATATAGATTTACATTAATTATTATTTATTGTCTTTTAAGTACCAACAAAAATAAAAAAAATAAAAAAATAACGGAGTTGTAATCAATTTAGGAAGGGGAGAAGGCACAAGAACTGTGATGCTAAAAAATAGTGAGCAATAGGCGAGGGAGTGGATGTAATTATGTGGTAGAGGGTGGAGTAAAAGTGTTAAGGGGATAGCTCCACTTGAGGGATTTTTTTCTTGACTACTTTCTCCCTCATGTTTAGCCCCATTGCGTTTGATATTATAAAACGTTTGCCCCATTAGTTTAGCGATTTTAAGAACTTTCACCCCATATTAAGACCTTTCGTGCAATTCAGGTGTCGATTTTATTCTGGCGAGCGATAGCGAGCCTGTAATTTAAGAGGAACCGGCCGGGACATTTTTCTACCGAAAAATGTACAAATTTATCTTGAAAGGGATTCAAGGGGATGTAATTTTAAGCTTTATGGAGGTCTAGGGAACAAACTAAATACCTCTCCTTAAGTATATACCTGTGTGGGTGATAAGATGGAAATGTTGACTGTGTGTGTGTGTGTGTGTGTTATGTATGTGTGTGTGTGTGTGTGTGGTGCGTCTGTGTGTGTGTGAGTCCGTCTGCCCGTGTGTGTGTATGTGTATGTGAGGGGGTAGTAAGAACAGCTGGGTGACCATTGTTGTGGACTGAACCAAAGTAGTGTGTGACGCATGCCGAGTATGAGCAATCAGAATCATTATTAATTTGAGCATGCTGTACAGAACGCTCAGTCAGACCCCACTCTCGCTAGGATCGTCAGGGCAGGAACTTTGGCTGTAGTCCGTGTAGAGTTTCCTAACTCAGTTTATGTGAGCCGTTGTACTATAAGTATTATAATTATGTATTTTGTTTTCTTCTAAGTCAACGAGTTCTATTTTATATCATTAGATATAAGTATTGTGTGTGGGACTTATATATAATGATGAGAGAGAGAGTTATGTAATGACGGCCAGTGAGCGCGCCACGAGGTGTGTAGGCCTCACTCCCTCCTCCCTCCTCCCTCATCAAGCGCGTGGGAAATCCTTTGTCGATCCCAGATTGAGAGAGAATATGACGTCATGATTGCCAGTGGGCGGTCCTTAGTAGTTTGCGATATGCCGCTAGAGGGCCGAGTATAAAAAGGAGAGGTCCTCGCCACCATTCTTTAGAACTCATCAGGCAGAGCGACTTCTCATATCCCTTGCAACTATCCATATTCTTCCGACTGATGTGAACTTTCTCTACTCTCTGAACAGCCTATCTTCTTCCCTTCTCGACCCTTTATAACCTCAATGACCCCTTTGGTGCAGATTTAGTCAGCCAAAGTATTATCGCTTGAGTTCTCACGAGATAAGTGCCTGTTAGATAGCCTATTTTTGGAAGGGTTAACTAGAATAGGATTGATTGATGTTTGTTGCACTCGTATATGCATTTCCCTGTGTGCGATTATTCATGTTCCTGTTTTCTGCTGGCTTAGGCAATGCTAGACTGGGATAGGGTTTCTGAGTTGTGATTTCCTATGAGTACTAGGTTGCGGTTGAACCAGTACAATTGCAACGGAGACGTGGAACGCCTAGGTGGTCTTTCTGACTGTGTACCGTGGGAGTTTAGCACTGTGTTGCGAGTGAGGGCTTTTGCCTCTGCCACCCAACACTGTGCTATCTCATTTGCTTGACTTTGAGAGGATCGCCAGGAGAGAACCAGATACTAGTGATCTGGATCTCTCAAGAGAGCATCCCGTCAATTAACGTAATTTGGCCGCACAGTCTTAAGGACCTCGCTAGGCTACGAGCCGCTTGCTCAGCCATTGTTTCCTAACCTTAGATATCCCAGCTAGACTTTGCTCGACCAGCAGATACAGCATAGTATTGAAGCTTCTCCTTATGTATGTTATTGTTTATGCACTATTGATTTCATGTGTGGCACGCTTAGCTACTGGAGAGATTAGTGGCCCACGAGCACAATCCTAGTAGGCTATTGTCAGTGCATTGTCGGAGTACTTCTTCTTAATGTTTGCCATTTACTATAGTCTATTCTTATAATTCTTCTTATGTCAATTTAAAGCCTTTAATATTAGTTAATTGCCAGTGTGTTACTTATTGAATTGCTGTTCAAAATCCGATACTTACTTCTTACGAGTATTCGAGAAGCATCTAACTTTATCAGAAGATTCCTTGCTTGATGCTCGAGGACTATTGTTTAACGTAACGTAATAGTGCCGATCCGAAGTAGAGGGTGGAGGACTTCTTAAACACTTTTGTCTCGAGAATTTGTTGTGGACTTCAGTATGTCGTGCCCTAGTATTGACGAGGAGCGAGAGATGCCAGTTGAAGAGGTGCCGTTAGTAATCAGTGAGGAGGATGCTAGAGTTTTTGTGAGTAAGCGGTACCACGTGACGGAGGAGAGGTTGACTGGGGTGAATATTTATGGCTTGCACCTGATAGCCAAGGTTTTGGGTCTATCCAATGTAGGAGGGATGTCCAAGGGGGAGCTGATTTCCTGGGTGTTGCGTGGGCGACATGGGGTTTCGGAGGAGAGGGCGTTTGGGGGGGTTCCTCCCCAGATCCCCTCTCACTCGACTCCCACAGTGCCGTCCACTCAAGTACCGGAGGTTAGCACCCTCCCACAGAGGGATGAGAATTGGAAGATTGGAGTGCCCTCGGGCGGTGCGTATGGTGGTTCCCCAGTTCTTGCCCCCCCTCCTTCAGTAGTGGCAGCTCCCTCTTCCTGCCTGTCTCCAGATATGATATTTAGACTTGAGCTTGCTAAAATTGAGTCTAGGAAGTATGAGATTGAGGCTGAGACTAGGAAGCATGAGATTGAGGTTAGGAGGCAGGAGGATGAGACCAGGAGGCACGAGGCTGAGCTTAGGTACGACTCAGAGAAATATTGTGCTCAAATAGATTTAGATAAGACTCGTGTCACGGCCCAAGTAAGAGAACAGTCCTTGTCTCGCTTAGTCAAATTGGTGCCGGCATTTAGTGAAACTGAAGTCACAGAATTTTTTAATCGTTTTGAGAAGAAGTGTAGGGAGCATAATTGGCCTGAAGAGAAGTGGGCAGCTCTGGTCTCCTCAAGACTTACGGGTAAGGGTCTGAAGGCTTATGATGCACTGCCTTTAGAGTCTTGCATTGACTACCCAGAATTGAAGAGAGCTGTCCTACGGGCATAAGAGTTGCAACCAGAAACATATCGATTGAAGTTTCGGGGTGTTACAAAGACTAGGGAGGCGACCTTTCTTGAACATGCCCGGGACTTAAAAGATGCACTTACAAACTGGACACGTTCTGAGAAAGCTGAGACGGCCGAACAGTTGACTGAGCTGTTTCTGCTCGAGCAGTTTTATAAGTGTACAGGTGCAGAAATGACTTTAACTATTAAAGAAAAGAATCCAAAAACTCTACAGGAGGCAGCTGAGATGGCTGACCTCCGGCTATCATTAATTCGTGGGTGCGGGTCTGCCCAGCGTAGTGAGGCAGGTAACAAGGGGCGTGACGCCCCACCCCCCCGAGTTAGTAATATATCTTATGCAAACAAGTACAAGAGTTACGATACCAAGACTGACCACAAGACTAGCACCGTCCCATTTAAGAAGGGGCCGGGCCCTTCCCAGTACCAAGGGAAGCCCAAAGGGGAGTTAGAGTGTTATCAATGTCATAAAAAGGGGCACTTTGCAAGAGTCTGTCCTAGCAAACCACCTACAGCAGCTGTGTCTTTGGCCTGCAACATTGGTGTGTCTCTGAAGTCTTCTGAGTTTGCCCGGGGCAGTTCGTCAGAGGCTGAGGCACAGCCAGTGCAGAAGCACCTGGGAGGCTCGAACCCTGCTCAGGATGTTTTTTGCGACCATAGAGGACGGGGTTGCGTGATGTGGGCGGGGCGCAAGCATGGAGTAGAGGTCTTGCGTGATACAGGTGCTTCCCAGACTTTGATGAAAAACTTGACTGGCTACCCTATAAATGCGGCTCGGGTGGTAGTGGTGCAGGGTATTAATGCAACTCGGTCATACCCGCTGGTGCGGTTGGAGTTGGAGGTGGATGGTGTGGCACGTGAATTGGATGTTGGGATTGTGGAGAAACTGCCAGTGGAGGGCGTCGACCTTCTTCTCGGCAACGACTTTGCAATGCCCGCTTCTGAGGTTCTACCCTTAGTCGTTGCCGAGAGGCCGGCCGACGTGAGTAGGGAAGAGCGAGAGTGGGTCGAGCGGTGCCAGGCACAACCCATGGCGTGTGCTGTCACCCGAGCTCGGGCAGCTAAAGTGTCACAGCCTAGTCCTCCGTCTTCAGACCAGCAGAGGAACGATCAACAGGAGGAGGCTAAAGCTGGAGTTGGTTTTAAGAGTTTTGACTCGGCGGCTCTCCTGGGTGATTCAGTATTAGCACCATTACTTAGTTCTGGAGTAGCCCCTGGGCCTGTCATCGAGAGTGACGAGGCTGGGCATGACGAGGCTGGGCATGACGAGTCTCCACGACAGCAACGTTATGAACATTGAGAGAGACAGAGGGAGCAGCCCAGTATCGGGGAGGGTCATGCATTGCTCCGGGAGCAGTTAGATCGCTTAGCACCCTCAGATATACGTCGGTTGCAGCTGGAGGACCCTGAGCTCCAAACGTGTGCTAATGGAGCTGTGGAGCTCGACGAGGACGGTGATGCACAGCCGGGAGATTTTTTTTATTTAGATGGCATCCTCTATCGGCGTTTTCAAGACCCTAACCGTAGCTGGAAAAAGGGGTCCGGAGTAGTGGACCAGTTGGTGGTGCCGCGGGAGTGCAGGGATAGCCTACTGAGTTTGGCGCATGACACACCGCTGGCAGGACATTTGGGGGTAAGAAAAACGGTGGCGGCTTTGGGGAAGTTGTTTTGGTGGCCGGGGATGAAGTCTCATGTGCAGTCATGGATAAACTCATGTGATATTTGTCAACGGGTCGGGAAACCAAACCAAGTTATTCCTAAAGCTCCGTTGCACCCTATTCCTGTAATTGGGCCACCTTTTAGTAAGATTGTTGTTGACATGGTTGGTCCACTCCCTCCCACAAAGGCTGGTAATAAATTTTTGTTAACCATCATGGATGTTGCCACTAGATACCCCGATGCATACCCCATGAAAAACGGCATGGCTAAGACGGTAGTCAGTAACTTGTTGTGGTACTTTTCAAGGTACGGGTACCCGGAGGAGATTCAGTCTGACCAGGGGTCCAATTTCACCTCCAATCTCTTTAAGCAAACAATGCAACAGCATGGGATACGGGCGGTGGTATCGTCAGCGTATCACCCTGAGAGCCAAGGGGTGCTTGAGCGGTGGCATGCCACCCTTAAAAGCATGCTCAGGTGTTATTGTGCTGACAACGGAAGAGATTGGGATCTTGGATTGCCGTATGTACTGTTTGCTGCTCGGGAAGTGCCTGGTGAGAGCCTGGGATTTAGTCCAAACGAGCTGATTTTTGGACACCGCGTCAGGGGCCCCCTTAATATGCTGCGGGAAATTTGGGAAGGAACTGTGCAGCCTTGTTCCTTGTTAAAGTATGTGTTTGAAAGCCGTGAGCGCATGCTTAAGAGTCTGGAGATGGCAGGTCGGAATTTAACAGGATCACAAGCTTTAATGAAGGACAGGTATGATCGCAAAGTGAAGCTCCGGAAGTTCATTGTAGGACAAGAGGTATTAATTTTGTTGCCTTTGGTTGGTAACCCCTTGTCTGCGAAGTATACTGGACCCTATAAAATTGTGGAGAAAATTTCGGACCTAGATTACCTTGTTGCCACTCCAGACCGGAGGAAAAAGAACCAGTTATGTCACGTGAACCTGATAAAAGAGTATGTGAGGCGCCCCTCTGAGCCTCTCACTGTCCCTGTGTTGGCTTGTTGCGGCCGTGGTGGAGAAGGAGAGGGGGACAGTCAAGCTTCAGAGGAGGATAGCTGGGATCACCATGTTTCAGCGGATCAGTGGGCGGGGAACTCGAGCCTAAGGGCTGACGAGGCTATAGCTCATTTGCCTGAGCCGCAGTTTGAAGCTATCCGTCAGTTGCTCGGTTCATACCCCACTGTATTTGCTGAACACCCAGGCCTCACTACTCAGGCTATGCATGATGTTGACGTGGGGGACCATCTACCCTTTAAGTCAATCCCGTACCGTGTGCCCCCCATAAAACTACCCGCTCTGAGGGATGAGTTGGAGTATATGCTCGGTAGAGGGTTGATAGAGAAAGGCACCGTTAAATGGACTTCCCCCGTAACACTGCAGCCTAAGCCAGATGGCAAGGTACGCTTCTGTATTGATTTCCGTAGGCTAAACGGTTTGACTCCAACTAACCCATATCCTCTTCCTCGGGTTGATGATAGTGTTGATAAAATTGGTAATGCTCGGTTTTTGTCTAAAGTAGATTTAGTAAAAGGTTACTGGCAAGTACCTTTGTCCGAGCGTGCTAAAGAGGTATGTGGTTTTGTGGTGGACGGGAGTACTTACCGGTGTAATGTTATGCCCTACGGACTTAAGAATGCACCAGCAACGTTTCAGAACCTGATGAATGAAATTGTCAAGGACATTCCAAATTGCACCGTATACTTGGACGATGTAATCATTTATGATGACGACTTTGAGAGCCATTGTGAGCACCTGGAGACCTTGTTCCGGAAACTTAGTGAAGCAGGTCTGGTAGTAAATTTGGCAAAGTGTGACTTCGTAAAAGCCACTGTGCAGTACCTTGGGTTTGTAGTGGGAAGGGGACAGGTGTGCCCTCCTCAGAACAAGGTACAGGCTATCAATAAATTTCCGCACCCAACCACCAAGAAGCAGATTATGAGATTCTTGGGTATGATAGGCTACTACAGACGCTTTATAAAAGGTTACTCCACGGTGGTGGCACCTCTCACAGATTTGTTATCTAAAGACAAAAAGTTTTTGTGGGCGCCTGAGTGTGAAAAGGCTTTTAATTTGGTGAAGCATTTGCTGTGTACTCACCCGATACTCAGGGCCCCAGACTTTAACAGGCCTTTTCAGCTGGCAACAGATGCTAGTGGTGTAGGGGCTGGTGCCGTCTTGCTACAGACAGACAATGAAGGTGTGGAACACCCAGTAAGTTTCTTTTCTAAGAAGTTCAATGCTGCACAAAAGAACTATTCTACAATAGAAAAGGAATTACTGGCGATTGTGCTGTCGCTCAGGCACTTCGAGGTGTATGTTCCAGCCTATGGCCCAGTCGTGGTTATCTACACTGATCATCACCCTTTGAGATTCCTAAATCAATTTCACAATCGCAATATGAGACTGACCAGGTGGTCTTTGATGTTGCAGGAGTATAACCTGGACATCCGTCATATTGCGGGATGTGACAATGTGATCGCGGATTGTTTATCGAGGGTAGATGATCAGTCGTAGGCTATCACAGGTGTATGATCCCGGAGAGATTGACACACAGGTAGCCTCCTGCTTTAGTTTGAGTAGTATTTTGCGCTTGGTGCTTGTTGGCTCGCGGTTGTAGCCCAGCGTATTGGGTCGTAAAGCAGGAGTTGAGCGTTTGGTATAGAAGAAAAAATAGGCTGCCCTTATAGTGCAGCCGGAAAAAACATATTAAAATATAAAAATCATAAAAAAACTCTTTCTTTTGTTATAGATAATTGTATAAGTTTGTCATAGCCTATAGAGTTTGAGTAGTCCACGAACTATCAAACGGCTGAGCTGCTGTAAGCTCGCTCTGGGAGCATGATATTATGTCTTTTACTATTGTTGGGAGGAGTTATGAAATGTGAATGTTTTTTTTATAAGATGTGTTTTAGTGTTAAACTCAGCGTTGTTTTAGTGCCATGCGGTCGCTGGGTGTGAGGGGTTTGATGAGGTTCTGCGTGTCAGATTTTAGCTCAGGGTTGAGCAAGTAAAATCTTGGGGGAGGTGTGACGCATGCCGAGTATGAGCATGCTGTACAGAACGCTCAGTCAGACCCCACTCTCGCTAGGATCGTCAGGGCAGGAACTTTGGCTGTAGTCCGTGTAGAGTTTCCTAACTCAGTTTATGTGAGCCGTTGTACTATAAGTATTATAATTATGTATTTTGTTTTCTTCTAAGTCAACGAGTTCTATTTTATATCATTAGATATAAGTATTGTGTGTGGGACTTATATATAATGATGAGAGAGAGAGTTATGTAACGACGGCCAGTGAGCGCGCCACGAGGTGTGTAGGCCTCACTCCCTCCTCCCTCCTCCCTCCTCCCTCATCAAGCGCGTGGGAAATCCTTTGTCGATCCCAGATTGAGAGAGAATATGACGTCATGATTGCCAGTGGGCGGTCCTTAGTAGTTTGCGATATGCCGCTAGAGGGCCGAGTATAAAAAGGAGAGGTCCTCGCCACCATTCTTTAGAACTCATCAGCAGAGCGACTTCTCATATCCCTTGCAACTATCCATATTCTTCCGACTGATGTGAACTTTCTCTACTCTCTGAACAGCCTATCTTCTTCCCTTCTCGACCCTTTATAACCTCAATGACCCCTTTGGTGCAGATTTAGTCAGCCAAAGTATTATCGCTTGAGTTCTCACGAGATAAGTGCCTGTTAGATAGCCTATTTTTGGAAGGGTAAACTAGAATAGGATTGATTGATGTTTGTTGCACTCGTATATGCATTTCCCTGTGTGCGATTATTCATGTTCCTGTTTTCTGCTGGCTTAGGCAATGCTAGACTGGGATAGGGTTTCTGAGTTGTGATTTCCTATGAGTACTAGGTTGCGGTTGAACCAGTACAATTGCAACGGAGACGTGGAACGCCTAGGTGGTCTTTCTGACTGTGTACCGTGGGAGTTTAGCACTGTGTTGCGAGTGAGGGCTTTTGCCTCTGCCACCCAACACTGTGCTATCTCATTTGCTTGACTTTGAGAGGATCGCCAGGAGAGAACCAGATACTAGTGATCTGGATCTCTCAAGAGAGCATCCCGTCAATTAACGTAATTTGGCCGCACAGTCTTAAGGACCTCGCTAGGCTACGAGCCGCTTGCTCAGCCATTGTTTCCTAACCTTAGATATCCCAGCTAGACTTTGCTCGACCAGCAGATACAGCATAGTATTGAAGCTTCTCCTTATGTATGTTATTGTTTATGCACTATTGATTTCATGTGTGGCACGCTTAGCTACTGGAGAGATTAGTGGCCCACGAGCACAATCCTAGTAGGCTATTGTCAGTGCATTGTCGGAGTACTTCTTCTTAATGTTTGCCATTTACTATAGTCTATTCTTATAATTCTTCTTATGTCAATTTAAAGCCTTTAATATTAGTTAATTGCCAGTGTGTTACTTATTGAATTGCTGTTCAAAATCCGATACTTACTTCTTACGAGTATTCGAGAAGCATCTAACTTTATCAGAAGATTCCTTGCTTGATGCTCGAGGACTATTGTTTAACGTAACGTAATAGTGCCGATCCGAAGTAGAGGGTGGAGGACTTCTTAAGTTCTTAGTCAAGGGTGGATTACTTCGGCTTCGGCCAACACTATTCTTTAGTGTTGTAGTACTTTCTTCTTTGTTTGATTGTTGACCAGACTAGATAACTCCCGTCTTGTTATTAGTCTGTTGTGTGAAACGCTAGTACCGAGTTCTTGTATACCCCGTTATAGCAGATAGAACTCTGGAGGGTAGTGGCGTTTTTTGTTCGGCTGGCAGTACTCTGGGGTTGGGATCGTGTGTTTCCGTTGTGGCAGCGAGCCATACTCGAGTCCTGTGTAAGAGCCCTAGTGTACCCGAGTGCCCGGTCGTAACAAGTGATATACCAGGGTGGTATATTCAAGGTTCGAATCCCGGTGGATCACATTTATGCTTTCAAGTTCATTGGAGGTGTTTGGTGGTGTGGTGAAATGAATAACAAATAGATTATCTTAAACTTTACCCTTGTCAACATTTTCCTCCCTACGAACGAAATCAAACACAATTATGCTGCTATCTCTTAAGGGGAGGTTTCTAGTTTGTTTCCTACTCCTCCAGCAATCTTAAAATTTCACCCCCTTGACCCCCTTTCAAGACAAATTTGTACATTTTTCGGTAGAAAAATGTCCCGGCCGAAGGCCGATTACTCTTAAATTACAGGCTCGCTATCGCTCGCCAGGATAAAATAGACACCTAAATGGCACGAAAGGTCTTAAAATTGACAGAATGGGGCGGAAATTCTTAAAAATCACCAAACTAATGAGGCAAACGTCTTAAAATCTCATAAGCAATGGGGCTAGACATGAGGGAGAAAGGGGTCAAGAAAAAAGTCCCTGAAGTGGAAATCTCCCCTTAATGCTATGTTATCAAATATATACGGTATATATGTGAGATAGCTTTAACTTTGATTTATGAAGCTATATGGACCAGACTTAATTAAGGGGGGATGGTCTGGTTTTCTGGACCACTTTTTCCCTCATGTTTAGCCCCATTAGTTTTCAGATGTTAAGATGTTTGCCCCATTAGTTAGTCGATTTTAAGACCTTTCGCCCCATTTCTTCGTTAATCTTTAGACCTTTCGTGCTATTTAGGTGTCGATTTTTTCCCTGGCGAACGATAGTGAGCCTGTAATGTTGGAAGAACTGGCCTTCGGCCGGGATTTTTTTTGTACAAATTAATCTAAAAGGGGGATCTAATGGATGTTTTTTTTTTTAATTTGATGGAGGTCTAGGGAGGAAACTAGAAAAATAATTAATACATGCAAAAATCGCCCAAAAAGTGAAACCCCCCCCCCCCCCCCTTAAACATGAATACTTTCCACTGACATTTCCACATTTTCACCATAACGCTATATTTTTGGGAACTTGGCACATAAGATTCACTTTCAGGGGAGATGGTTCACTTTTTGGGCGATTTTTTGAATGTATTCATTATTTTTCTAGTTTCCTCCCTAGACCTCCATAAAAAAAAAAAAAAACATCCATTAGACTCCCCTTTTAGATTAATTTGTACATTTTTCGGTAGAAAAATTTCCCGGCCGAAGGCCGGTTCTTTCAACATTACAGGCTCACTATCGTTCGCCAGGGAAAAAATCGACACCTAACTAGCACGAAAGGCCTAAATATTGACTAAGAAATGGGGCGAAAGGTCTTAAAATCGACTACACGTCTTAACATCTGAAAACTAATGGGGCTAAACATGAGGGAGAAAGTGGTCCAGAAAACCACCGGGCCATCTCCCCTTAATATGTTGTTCATGATCGCCTGGAAACTATGCATATATTTCGTGTCACCAACATTTACTTCCATTGCTTTTTAATTTATATATAGACGCATATTTCATTGCTGATTATTGTGATTGCTGTTCGATCCCTAAATTTAATATCTGGATGTAAAATATGTTATAATCGGACACTAAACTTCTTGCTACTTCATATTTGGTGGTTTATTTATTTATTGATATATTTTGTGGTATTGATATCGCGTACTATTTAGACCACCACGTACAATTTGGGTAGTCTTCCTATTCCACAGGCTCCCTAGGAACCAATTCTATCAATGGCGATGTGGTAAGTAACCCTAACTTCATAACTCGAACCTACTGTATCCTATCTCACCTATTATAGAGTCGCTTAGGTTCGCCTTCTGTTAACCCGTAGAAGATCCGATTACGCATTTCTTGTCTTATATGGCTATTATTAGACGATTATATTCAGATTAGGAAGGGTATATGGAAGTCAGAGGGTTAATTGAGATGATCTTTACCCTTATAATTCCCACAGATCCTTCCTAAATTTTATAAAATCATCTAATGATAGATATACAAAGTTGTCATAATCTTGCCTTAAACCTTGATAACGGTCTAGGGAGTAAATTACCCCCCACCCCCATTTTAGGTTAGGTTAAATTAAGTTAGATGGTATGAGTTTGTTACGTAAAGTTTGTAACATTGAATTACAGTGTTGGTGATCATACTGGGATAAGTGAATGCAAAAATCCTACAAAATATTTAGGCGTAATATTTGGCAAGGGGTACGGATTGAAGTTTGGGTATCCATTGGTCAGTTTCTGCGCCCCCCCCCCCTCCCCCCCCCCCCCCAACTCGGGGTACAATAGCTATGACCACATAATTTAGCGGACATTGTGGGGCCTTCTATTCTTCTTTTACCTTCCCCCTTTCTCCCCCCCCCCCCCCCCCAAACACACACACACACTCTCCTCTGCTGATGTTCCTCCCCTTCCTCCCTCGTTCTTGATGTTCTTTCCCTTCCCCTTCTGTAGTCTCTCTCCCCCCCCCCACCTCCTCCTCCCCTTCCTCCTCTCATGTCATTCCCCTTCCTGGGGAACCAGAGCAGTGTTTGTCGTGTTTGTTGTCGCAACAGGATCTCGCAAAACCTAATGGATATATTTAACTGAACTCCTCATTTCCGTCATTTGGTACCAGAATATAAACGGAACTTATTTAGAATTGGTTGCTGTATCCAATGGATACCAGTAATTCAAACTGGTTATGAACCTAAATAGTCACAAACCAAAACGGCCTCGGACAACAACTGCGAGATCACAAAGCAGTCAAGGACCAAAATGGTAATTTGGCCAATGCTGATTGGATTAATTTGACTGTTCAGCTCTGCCCATATACGTCATGGACCAAATCGGACGCAGACCAAAAAGTTACCTGACCAAAATGGCTGCAGAGTAATACAACCATAGACCCAAACGGCTAGAGACCAAAATAGCCGATTCAAGTACACCGCCACATATCGGCCAAAACCAAAACGGCCCCGAACCAAAGCGCCATCAAATTATTTCAACTGTTTGGCTGTGCCCATATTGGGCATGGACCAAATGGGCCTCATACCAAAATGGCCACAGACAAAAAAGTCAATACCGATCTGACTAATTCGACTCCTCAACTTTACCCATATTGGCCACGGACCAAAATGGCTGCAGTCTAGACGAACGTTAAGGGGGGTGACTTGTTTTGGTTCTGTCCTTTTCTATCTTTCTCTGGCTTGTATCCATTTGGCCCCATTCATCCTACTGTTTTAAGACGTTTATCCCCATCCAGGTGTCATTTTTTTACTGGTGAGCGGTAGCGAGCCAGCATATTTTGTATTTTTGTTTGACAGCAGGCTAAATTTGTACATTTTTCGATAGAAAAATGTCTCCGGCGAAGCCGGATTTCTTCATAATTATAATGCTGGCTCGCTATCGCTCGCCAGGAAGAAATCGACACCTAGATGGGGATAAACGTCTTAAAGTAGTTGGCTGAATGGGGCCGAATGGATACAAGCCAGAGAAAGAGAGAAAAGGACAGAAATAACAAAAAGCAGGTCACCCCCCTTAATTCTGCTCTGGTTTGCCCGGATGGCGGTGATATGTGCTGTGCTGAGCAGGCATGGTTCGACTGTTATCAAGGTTAGATTAATTACCTACAAGTCCCTTCGTAAGGAGCAATAGTTCCGCTTGATGGATGTGAGATGAGCCGTTTAGTTTGGCTATTAATAATTATCTCTTATCAGTTTTGTACAAATTACCTACAAGTACCCTCGTTAGGATTAATAGCTCTGTCCTTACTTAGTTTCTTATGTACGGTAATTCAATTGTACAGTTGCCTACATTAACCCTCTCCGACATACGACGCGATTTTGAGCCTATTGGGGATACTTTAAAGCCTTTGTTACTATCAGGGGTATTTAGAAACCTTTAGTTTAGTTACTTCAACCTCTGCAGTTGTCTTTGAGTTAGCTGTGGGCAGAAAACTAATTTTGGAGAGGTAATTATAAGAGTGAGAGAACTATTTCTTATTGCTAATCTGGCAACCTCTGCGTCATAAAAGCGTGAAAGGGTTAATTGGTTTCCATTCCGGGAATATGTTTATGTAAATAAAACAGTATAATTAACTTACAAACACATTTTGTTAACAAATATAACTTTATTTTATTATAGGAATTAAGGGGGTGACCTGTTTTTGTTCTGTCCTTTTCTATCTTTATCTGGCTTGTATCCATATGGCCCCATTCAGCCTACTGTTTTAAGACTTATCCCCATCCAGGTGTCAAGTTTTTACTGGTGAGCGGTAGCGAGCCAGCATACTTTTTATTTTTTGTTTGACAGCAGGCTAAATTTGTACATTTTTCGATAGAAAAATGTCTCCGGCTGGCGAAGCCGGATTTCTTCATATAATGCTGGCTCGCACCAATTTATGTGGGCAGCTGTACCTACACGTAGTAACACACCGTCTGCCATTACCATTGTCACTTCAATAAGGGTAGTTTCTCTCTATCGCTACATACCCTTATTACCACACACGGTACCCTCTTAGTCACATACCGGTACCCTCTTACAGTCCAAACCACCAGCCATTTTCCTTCTTTTTTCTGCCCAGTTTTCTCTTCTCCTTCGTTCTCCTCTGTCTTTCTATATTTGTTTTAATTTAGTTTTTTGTTTCCCTATGTGCATGAAGAAGACCAAAGGCAAAGCTGACTGGAACAAGTGCCCCCCCCCCCCCCCCCCCAAGGTTGAAAGAGCGACATAAAGCCAAAATCAAGGCACGTTAGAGGTCATTTAGGTAGTACAAAGGAGTACCAAGGAAATCAAGCAACAACAGATCTAGTGACCCTTCTAGGTTGCTTGTCCTCCAAAACACTGAGGATCAAGTGTCCAAACAGTGGTTTAGAGTGGGTAAGGGAACATTGGAAAGGGAATTACTGCCCTGGAACTAATGTCCGTGGCAGGATTAGGAAGTTAGTAGGGGACATAAGGGTTAGTAACTGAGGGGGGGATAAAATAAAGTTATTCATTTACAAACGCAGTCAGTCGCGGGTTTGAAGCGAGATATTTGTCTAGGCGGAGTTTAAATGAATCAACGGTGATGCAGTCTATAACGTTTCGGGGAAGCCCATTCCACAAGTTGAAGATTCGATTGAAGAAGAAATTCTTAGATTCGTGTGAGTTAAAAGATTTACCAATAATTTTGCAACCGTTTCCCCGCGTGTAATTAGATTGGTCGATAGTGAAGTACTTACTACAGTTCATATTGTCGATGCCTTTGATGATTTTGAACACTTGAATTAAGTCACCTCTTAATCTGCGCTGGGTTAAAGGAAATAGATTTAATTCTCTAAGACGCTCTCCGTATGGTTTGTTCTTTAGGCTAGGTATCATTTTGGTAACTCTACGTTGAACTCGTTCTAGCTTGTTTATATCTTTTTGGTAATAAGGGCACCAGGATTGAACGCAGTATTCCAGAAGAGGGCGGACTAAGGAATTGTAAAGGGTTAGGATAACTTCTTTGGATTTATGCTCAAATGACCTGCCTATAAAGCCAATTATTTTGTTTGCCTTCTTAACAACTTCTGAACATTGTTGACTCGGTTTTAGGTTACTCGATATTGTTACTCCCAGATCGGTTTATCTGTTTACATTCTTAAGCTGAGTGCCATTCATCGAATAGTTTGCTTTCTCATTTAGGTATCCGATATGTAGTACTTTACATTTATCCGCATTGAAACTCATTTGCCAAATTTGGGCCCAACATGACAATTTATCTAGATTGTGTTGCATATCGTCAACTTGTTCTTTTGAGAGTACGCTATTTGCAATTTTTGTATCGTCAGCAAATTTTGAGATTGTACAGGTGAGGCCCTCCTCTATGTCGTTGATGTAAATTAGAAAGAGAATTGGTCCTTGTACCGATCCCTGGGGTACCCTGCTACTTACATTGGTCCATTTAGATGCCTTACCGTTTATGACTACTCTTTGCTTTCTGTCGCTGAGCCAATTTTCTATCCATTTCAACACACCGTCTTGTATTCCATGCGCTTTTAGTTTTAGCAGTAAACGTTTGTGGGGAACTTTGTCAAAGGCCTTTTGAAAATCAAGGTATATAATTATCTACAGCTTTACTCTCATCGTAGAGGTTGAGGATATCGTGGAAGAAGTCTAAGAGGTTTGTTAAACAGGAACGTTTTTTACGAAAGCCGTGTTGAGTATCTTTAAGTATGTTATTTTCCTCTAAGTGATTTACGAGTCTGTCTCTATGACCGTTTCTAGCATTTTACATACAACTGAGGTTAAGCTAATTGGACGATAGTTACTGGGTAGGGATTTGCTGCCTTTTTTGAATATCGGTGTTACGTTGGCTAGCTTCCACTGATGAGGCATAGTTCCAGACTGCAAGGATTTATTAAATAGTAATGTCAGTGGTTTGGAGAGCTCAACCTTTGCTTCCTTCAGAACTCTAGGCGAGATTGTATCAGGTCCAGGCGTTTTATTTACCTTGAGTTTATCTAAACAATTCAATACTTCTCTCTCTGTAACGGTGATATTGCTTAGAACATCTGAATTATCAATCTGAATCGGCGATGGTGTAGGGATATCACTGAGGTCTTCTGTTGTAAAAACTGATGCAAAGAAGGTATTGAGGGCATTACTCATTTGTACTTCGTCTTTGGTGTATTCTCCATTTTCATCGACTAACGGTCCAACAGTTGAAGTAACTACTTTTTTCTTTCTGATATAATTATAGAATTCTTTCGGGTTTGTTTTACTTTGATTCGCAATATGTAACTCTAAGGTCTTTTTACTTTGCTTAATTAACTTTTTGGCTTTGCAAAAAGTAAAAAGCTCTACAAATTTCACCCGTTCTTCGTCATTTTGTGAGGATTTTAATCTATCATTAGCAAATTTTTTAGCAAGCAGGCAGTTTGAAATATCTTTATTCCACCATTTGGGCTTATTATTATGGCCTGGACGCCGTATTTTCGATGGTATGCAGTCTTGCACTGCTTTTAGGTAAGTGGTTTCGAATAACTTCCAAGATGTATTTATGTCATTATTGTTAATTAAAAAGCTCCAGTCAGTTTCTTTAAACATGGCTGTAAGTTTATGGAAGTTTGCTTTCTTGAAATTAGGGACTTTTTCGATGCTACTATTTGGTTCGTTACTAGTAAACTTTAAAGTGAAAGTTATCGTACGATGGTCGCTGTTACTGAATTCATCACC